>BMAO01010817.1:0-124781 GCA_019973975.1 Trichonephila clavata
AATCTTCAGCTCTCGCGTTCTTTTTGTGAAATTTTTGTTATGGCTGCACGGGGAATGTCCGAGGTAAGTGCGAGAATGTTTGTGAGAATGATGTAATGTGGTATGCTGAGAATTTTAATTTAAGGTATTTGTTTGGATTATAAAAGGAAAGGAAACGTTTGAATTTTGTATGAAAGCGGGTTTCATTGCGGATAGATATGAGTGTTATAAATGTGGTAAGGATATGAAATTGGTTGAAAGCACAATATAAGTGGAGGTATAATCTAAGGTGAAAGGATAAATCCATGATGTCAAAAAGAGTGTGAAAAGTTTTTTTTTTTAATTCAGTCGAATGACATCGAATGAGATTTTAGTTCAGGTTTATTTTGGGTGAGTCAGTGTAATTTTGATTTTAATATGAAAGAGAGTAAATGTTCTTCTAAGACTGTGTGATTATCGTTTTCAGTGATTTGTCCGCCATTTTATTGCGCAGGCAACATTTTCACTACGCTGTTTTCTTTAAATCGCTGTTTCTTTAAATCTCGTTCGTAGAAGAAGTCGTCATTTTGGAGACTTTTGGCGAGATTTTGAAAAAGTCGCCAAGGGTGACCGTACAGTAAATGTTTACCCAATTTTTTTTGAGAGGATTCACAAGATAAGCGTAATCTGAAATAAAATTGAGATGATTTTTATTTTAATTTCTTTTTGGATTCACGAAAAATAATTTTTCCCTTTATTTATAAATTTTGCTTGCCATGACACGAAAACTTTATAAGGATACTTTTTGTTTTTGAAAAAGAAAGATAGAAGAATTTACCTAAGAGCTTTGGTTTCTTTTTGAGTTCCAAAGTTTCCTTATTTTCATCCATTTTAAAATTTCTTAATTCGTCTCACACCAACAAAAACTTTTAGCAAAATTAATTCATCAATAAAGTGATTGCTTTTTGTCATGAGCAAAAGTATAAGATTCTCCTTTAAAAGTAACCAGATATTAAAATCACAAATAACAACAAATCCACATGTTTAATTGTCGTTGCCATTCAATTACCTTCAAATTACCAAAGAGAATTTTCTTTTCTTTTAAGAGGAGTCAAATCTGTAAAAATCTAGAATTTTGAAAAATCATTATATATTTACATAAAATATAATGTCACTTATATACGATTCTATAAATAGGTTTCACACCTAACATTCCCCCCCCCCCGATTTGAATGAATATTGAAACTTCAGTTGTTCAGTATCGTAATCGCTGTTACTATGGCGGCAGATGTGGACAGCGATGTTCCAGGTAAACAAACAATTGCATGTGTTTGAAATTGTTTCGCGACTTGTCAAAACATAAAAAGTATGGAAAATATAAATTTAAACTTTGTTAAAGTAAGTTATTTTGGTTATCGGAAATTACATGGCGTTAACCTTAAGTTATTTAATTTCGAAATTTACAGGGCTGTTGAAAACGCCCAGTTATTTCAGAAAAGACTGACAGAATCAAAGCATTTTAAGTTATTGCAGAAAAATATGTTTTGGAATTTTTGACCATTTTTTCTGTATATTATTGTCATTTCTTACGACTTATCCATCAATTGTAAAAATATAAATAATAATAATGCTTAACTTCCAAATATTTCTGACTTTTTAATTGTTTAACACAGTAAGTTGAGATATAAATAGAGCATATCACATAGGCATTTTTTAATTCGGTTCAGTCCTTCATTTTAACAGTTAACTAAAAAAAAATTTTGAAATTTTTTTTGCACTTCTAGTTATTTTCACTCATTTTATTGAGGAAAACTTGAAACTAGAATGATGAATTTTTTCGAAAATAATCAACACTAGTTTATTTTTTACAATGAAAACAGCAACTACTAATGTGTAAAATACGTATGAGAAGCATGATTATATGTAGTGAAATACTTTGATGATTATTTATCTTGAATACTTACTGAATTTCAACTTTATTTATTAGAGTTTATTGCATTTTATCAGCATTAGAAGTATTGCTAAGCCCAGGGGCTGAGTGGTTAGTGCATTGCACTTCCACACCACAGGTTCAAGGTTCAAACCACGGGCTGGGCAAGGTTGACTCAGCCTTTCATCCCTTCAGTGGGTTGGTAACTGAGCACCAAGCTTGCTTGGGAACTTAACACTAGGGGTTTCATGTCAGACTGACCACCTAACTAGAACAACCTCAGGGCTCAAGGTCACATATACTGGGGTGGACACAGTAGGCCTTGGCCTTCATGGGCTTTTGCGCTACTGAATTAAGATAAGAAGTATTGCCAGGAGTTATGACACATACTTTTGAGATAATTATTTTCAAGCTGTTTATGGAGCACATACTCTCACACTCATATTTATGTATAATATTTTGGTTCATTTTATTTTTTGCATATGCATATAATCCCATTTTATAAGTGTAGTGAAGCTCCAAAAGTTATTATTTTTATTATTTGACAAGTTTGAATATATATATTTCTTTTAGAAATATATATGTTACCGGCAAAGTATGAAATGCCTAGGCAAAGTATGAAATGCCTAGGCAAAGTATGAAATGTCTAGGCATTCTACACAATGCCTAGGCAAAGTGTGTAATGAATGAATCTCATATTTCATACTTTGCCTAAAAACGTCCGGCATTGTATAGAATGCCTAGGCATTCTATAGAATGCCTAAAGCTATTTAGGCAAAGTGTAAAAAAGGTCATGATAAGGATATTATATCAATGACTTACATTCCTAAAAGTACAAATGTTATTCTGACAAAATAATGATACTGTCATTAAAAAAATTATTGTTAAATTGTGATTTCACATATATTTGTATTAAAATTCCTTCAGAAGTTTGAGGTTGATAGAAACCATCCTATTTCTCACTCATTACAAGTGCCAATATTTCGGCATTCGGGGGGGAAAAATCAAAGTTTTGTACTACAATACATTTTTTTTTAAAGAATAATTTTCTGTTTTTCCTGTCAAGTTTCACGTAAGGGGACGTACAGTTCAATATCATAACGTATAACATTTTTGTATTTGGTTGAAAGTTCTTTTAGAATTCTATCCCATCCCCAGAATCCAGAATTTTATTTTTCTCTTGGCAAATTAAATTCCTAGAACAAGTTCACATCGTCAAACTGGGTGTCAAAATTACCGTCGGTAATTGGTATCACTTACATGGTGCCACACTAAAAAGGGATACCAGCCCCTGGGTAATGTACTAGGTCCGAAAATGGTAAAAATACCAATATATCTGCAGCTCGATTGTGGGGAAAAAAAATCTGTGACGTAATATTGTATAGCAATTCTTTCCAACAGTTTTCTCTTCCAGACCGGTCAACAATTGATAATTTTACGGCAGCCCACGGAGGGTAGGACGTTGATTATTTATATTTTAAATTGTTTTGATTTTGCAATTTAATTGTATTTAAACATGTCTTCAGAGTAAAATTCAGTTGCACCAAAAAATAATTATAGAATGATTTTACATAAAATATAAAGTGATTTCCATGGAAAGTTGCACAAACATGAGAAAAATACACCCCAGTAAAAAAAAAAATGGACATAATGTAATGCTCCTTGAGTGGTTCAATACCCTTTAATCCACGGACCAGGGGTTGGGGACCACTGTTTTATGGTACTGACGCCTTTTTTAACAGTTTAAATGAGTTTACTTTTATTTTCCGCAAACATCACATCATATACCTATTCAGCAACCAATAGTCCCTGGGTTTCTTCTTAGTAGTCATTTTAGCATTTTGAAGTGAAACTTCTTTGCGGATGGGAGTGAATGGGAAATTTACCCAGTTTTGCGTAACAGTGAAAAAGCGAACGGAAGTAATGATTCCCCCATCCCCTCAAAACGTCGCTATAGTGAGGAGATAGCGAGCGGGGAGCACACCAAGTGACTAGCATCATATCCATGAAAAAGTTGGACGATTACTAAGGGGGAATTGTGCATCAAAAGTATATCTTGCTGCTATGGACGAAAGGCGCTTAGATATTGGAAACATTTAGTGGGTGCCCTTGCTACTCTTGTAATGAACTCGTGGGGCGTTTTTTTCGTAGTTTTTATGTAATAAACATGCCATTTTCAAAGAATAGATGCACCCAAAATATTATCATTATATGGCTCTTCCCGTAACGGGATTGTCTGGGGCATTGTGTATATGTCACTAGCATTAGCGCCAGGATCGCTACGGATAGCGTCTTGTAAACAAACACAGTGACTTCTGTTTGTGATGCATTAAGTTTATATTATTAATTTTTATTTCCATTGAATCAAAACTAATTCTGGTCAGATAGCTTAGAACAAATGCAAAAAGAGGAAAAGAGTTTTGTGAAAGAAATAAAAAGCAAAACTAGCAGCGATTCCAGGCGAAAGTCTATTTATCACCAGGCAATTCTGTCGCAGCTTTTATCATATTTATCCATAAAGTTTTAGTGCTGTACACATCAGAGGCTGCTGTAATCATTGGATCCGATGATGATTAAAAGCTGATTATCTTAACTGAAGACTTTAAAGTAAATTTTGCTTCAGAAGAAGCAAAGCCACTCATTGAATTCTTGAAACGGACCCTGAATTTGACAATGAATACTGATTCTAGAGAAGGAAAAACAATATAAGGAACCACGATTGATGCAGTTTTCTCACATTTTCTTGTTTGACTACAATCGAGGATTTTTACATCCTACTTTAGTAACCACACACCTATTGTGTCTTTCTTGGAAAATGATGATGCAGAAAATTGGATAAAAATATTTTCATAGAATAAATGAAGTTCGAATTTTATTTGATTAAAGTTTTCTCTCAGAAGTTTAACAAAATTAGATCTATTCCTACATTTACGGCCAACGTCGCCAAAGAAGTTTCACTTCTATCGCGTGGCTTTCCATGCTCTTTTTTTATATCAGTTATTAACTTCTAGTAAGTAATTTCAGTTAAGAAAAGGCCTTTTCTTGAAGCATCAACTCGAATTTTGGGCAACTAGCCATTGAATAGTTGTTTCATGTCTATGGACCATGGGTCGGCAACCTTTTAGCTGTTTCGTGTCAAAGCAATCTACCAATATGATTCAGTGAAAAAGTATATCTGGAGTATTAGTAAGAATTAGAGTATTAAAAGTATATAGTAGAGCATTTTTGAAACAATTCAAAAATTTACAAATTTGTTGAGTGCCACTGAGAATTGTACCGCGTGTCACATGTGGCACGTGTGACATAGGTTGCCGACCCCTGCTATAGACCATGACTCCTTCTCCAACACTATAGCTTGTTCCTCCATTTTCAGGTAGCACAGGAAAAAAACCAATTTTTTGCTGAACAAGTTTAAGTAAAATTGAGTATTTTGACATTTACGAACAAACAGAGTGTACAACTAACAGATTCTGAGCCTTAGACACATGTTAATAGTTTTATGTTTTGCTAATTGACAATATTCGAAATGAATCTGAGATGTATTTCATACTTTGCCGGTTTCTCCTTAGGCATTCTATAGAATGCCTAGGCAATGTGTGAAATTGGAATCATTTCATACATTGCCGGCTAGATTTACGCATTGTACAGAATGCCGGATTTCATACTTTGCCGGTAACATATATATAAATTTGAATATATATATATGGTATTAATTTTTATCTCATTTTAATTTAAATTGTTTTAAATATGTTTCTTGTTTGATAAATATATTCGAATAATGAAGATCTTCTAATTTAATTTCTTAACCATTTTGATGTTACAGAAACCTTGACATTCTTAAAAGAATCCTACAAACCAGTCTAGAATCTAACTCCATGGAATAAAATAAATTGCCTGAAAGAATAATTTTTGTTTGCTATTTAATATTATTAATAATTAGTTGTTAACATGTTATGTTATTTACACTTTCCAGTCTGAGCTTTTCGATCAATTTTAACCTTCTGGACTGACAGTATTTTTCATGTTTTAAAAAAACATGTATTGATTGATATTGTAACAAGTATTTATTGGATATTTTAAACTATTTTTCATTTTTCGAAATAAATGATCAAAATGCACTGTAAATGAATATTTTATAAGAAATTATTGAATCAAGCATCTTTGAAAGTTAAAAAAAAAAAAATGCAAGGTAGTTAGTATTTTAGATCACCGGAATTTGACCTAGAAAACTCTGACATTGAATCACATATTAATAGATTTCTCATTTCCATTTGACAAGTATGGATAGGATTTGTGTGATAAATAAGGCAACAGAACTTTGAGGGACGTATTTGAATCTTTCTAACTTGTCAAACATGTCTTGTTGTAACTTGGTGTTTCAGAGAGAGATATACAAATTCATAATATAGTCTTAGGTGTCAACTAACAATTTTTCTTAACATGAAAATTATTCACCTGAAATTTTAGTTTCTTTCTATTTTATTATCTTATAATTGTAGACTTATTGATCTTTGCATGAAACTTAAAATCTAAATACACTTTAATGAATTTTAGAAGATAATATTATAAAATGACAAAACAAAGTTTTCAATTGAAAATTCTTTAAAATGTTTCAACAGTACTAAATGTAGAAGACAGTATAAAAAAAATAAAAAAAAAAAACTGAAAGAGAATTTTTAGAATGACTTATTGAGCGACAACAATTTTTTCATCATGAAATATACTAAACAAAATAGCAAACAAATAGAATAATCTCGACAAAATTTGCCTGTAGGCATATGCATCCTAGTTTAAAACTGTCGAGAAATTATCATCAAAGGGGATGCATTGCATTTATAATGAAGGAACAATCTCTTTAATACTGTAAAAATTGCTTAGCAATGAAACTGAAGGGACTGAAATTTTTTTCATATTAAAAGAATTTTGTTTTAAACGCCTTTGCAAAAAAAAAAAAAAAAAAAAAAATCAAATATATATATATTTAACAAAATTAAATTTACATATGTGTATATATGCATGCATTTAATAAAAATCAATTAAACAAACTCATTAACAAGAACTTTATGAAACTTAATACAAAATTTTCAAGTTTTCTGAAAAACGAAACATTTATTTTGATAAATAATCTGATATTTTTCTTTGCATTGTCTTTTTTAGCATCAAAATGTTAACCAATTGTTCAATGTCATCTATTTTGTTATTCATTTCACCATTGGAATGTGTTGTCTAAGTAACTGTGCATAATTTTCATGATGTTCCTCATTCAGATGATTTGGGAACAGGATCTGCATTCATTTCATTTTTGTCTTAGGAATCTGTATCAATGATATTTTTTTGAGTCTTGAACTAACTCCAAAATGTTTTTGTCTCTTATAATTGGGGTTGTACATGCATTATCCTCCTCTGCTGCAATGAATTCTTCCGATGATACATTTAGACAATCCAATAGAACATAAACTTTCTCGAATATTTCATTGAGTGTATGGGGTTTTCTGTATTTTGCTCATTCTCAAAAGGAAAATCTTTTTGTGTTAAGCAATTTTTGTTTTGTATTTTGATAAAAAAATACATGAAAATACATAGTAATTTGTCGGGATCGTTTTATTATTTCGTGTTAAACAATATTTTGTCCTAAGCATCTTGGCATTAAACATATTTTACTGAAAATGAAAAGCGATGCTTTTTTTTTCTGACAGTAATAAAATTGGTAAAAAACACAAATCTGTAAATTAGCACAATTTTCTATCATGTTATCTAATATATGTGCCAGTGGTATGCACAAGGAGGGGGGGGGGTAAATTTTACCTTAGAGAATACCCCTTGGTGCTTTTGTCTGTGTTTTTAAGAATGTAAACCCTTCGTAAAAGAAGTCTGTTTATGTCACTGTGCATGTCTTAATTTATATCTAGTTATCAATATAATTGGTGTATTATATAACACACACCCATACTTTCTTGCTGCATTTTTTAATTTTTAGGTATATTGGAAGTCTCATTGTTATGCTCGAGGTATAACACTCACCCTTACATTTTGATCTTATTTTTTGTATTAAAAGTGTGTGTTATAGGCCAGATTTTATTGTATTCTGTCATATATTTGTGTTGCTTTTATACATAGACTGGGGAGCAGCATTTACATTTGGCAGAAGTAGATTTTCTGATAATTTGGCTGGAAAATTTTGGATAAAAGATGATCCAATTCTTCAAATTGCATGTGGAGATGAACATACTGCAATCTTAACTGGTGAGTATTGAGCAGTTTTCTTTTGTGCAGTAATGCAAATGTTTATTTTTTCAAGGATATTGTTAATTGTGAATTTTATCATTTTATGAATAATGTAATTTTTATCTGGAAGAAAAAAGGTTTTATAACAGGGATTTCAAACACTGAAAAATATTTGAGATTTTTAAATTTTTTGTAGCTGTAAATTAATTTTATAAAATACATTATGAAAGGCCAGTATATGATACAAGATTAAGTTGAAAAATATTGTTAAGTATTTGAAGCATATTGCTTTTATACTGGGTTGTCATATTTTTGTTTATAGAAAACTCAATTTCTGATTTTATGTACTGTAGAATTTGATCTTTTAAATTTAGAATATTTTTTGCTTATCATATTATGTTTGACTTGATTTCTTTATAGCTTCGGGACGATTGTTTACTTTTGGTAGCAATGAGTGGGGTCAACTAGGTCATGGACATACCAAAACAATTTCAAAACCATCCTTTGTTAAAGGTATGATATACGCTTTTCTGCTCATTTTCTATTTTCTCACTAATCGTGTGCAAATAGCTAATAAAAAGTACATGCATATCGTGATGTATATGACACAATATGAAAATTAGGACAAACTTAGTGTTATTAAATTGGACAACTTTACTTTTACTTTACAGTGAAAGTATACATTACATTTGTTTTGTATATTATGTATTAATATATTAGAAAAGGGCAGGCCATGGAAAATAAAAACCTTATTTCACTTTTTGCATTCCAAATAAATGCATTTCATTTGAACAAATGTTATAAGTGTGGATTTGATAAATACATTACAGGACGGTGATATTCTGCTTTATTAATAAATTTTCAAATAAAATTTTCAGTGAGTTATCAAATACAGCTGGTCCTCTGTTTAACAAAGTCGCTAAATCCTGAAAATAAGTTCGTTATTTGGAAAATTTGTTAGATAGAGATTCATCTTGTAATATAATTAAGAAACTACATAAAAGAAATTTTAAATTCGTAAACACTATGCATTACTTAAAAAAGTAATTATTCACACTTTTTTGAAAAGTAATATCTATTTATTTTATCTATCTTACCCTTGCAAGGAAAACAAGAAGAAAAAATATTGTCCAGGAATATACTGTATATTCAATTTTAAAAAATAATTTTATTTTAAAATTAGGGAAATTTTTAACCACATATTTTCTTATTTTAATTCTACAAGTAATTTTAAACATATACATTTTATAACCAGTAATTTTAAGCATACACTGCCACATGTGTCTTTAAAAATTTTATTCCAGATAAAATCTGTTAGTTTTATATGAGTTTTTTCTTTTTGAAAAATTCTGTCTATTTCATTGATGTAGGGAAGTTAGGCACTTGGTAAAACCAGTTCAAGGTCATTTATCACCATAAAATGTGCTAAAAGAGAGAATAATTTGAAAAATGTCTTGAAATGTTTTAAAAATAGAGAAGAAAAAAATTGATTCACGCTCTCGAGGAAAAAGTTCATTAAGTAGAAAATGCACATTACTATTTGGAGGTTATTTTGCAAAGAAAATAGTAAAATGTTCTTGGTTCCACAAAAAAGTAGGTAAAATAGAGGTTCATTATATGGAGGTTCGACTGTATATTGCATTGTTATGAAAACTTAAAAGCTTTGCTTAACATTTATCCCTTTTTCTTAAACTTATAGCTCTTGTGGCAAATGTTGGTTGCTGTAACTGAATAATGATGGTTGCCAGTAGTGTACACAAACATTTTTCAAGGGGGGAGAGGGTCCATGGTCGAAAGTTCCCCAACTCGTATTATACCTCAAGACAACACCTATTGATTCTTCTGGTTTTGTCGATTTTGTTAATAAAAAACAGTAAAAAATAAATTATTAAATTAATAATTAGCATTGATTAATAAAATAAATTGTTAATTACAAGTACTTAATTAAATTTTACGTTATATACATACAGGATTATCATGAATCGAAAAAAAACTCTAGAACTTTGAGGGGTCTAGACACCTAGGACACCCCCCTTGTGTGCATCACTGATGGTTGCAAACTCATGTCTAGCAGTGTCTGTTCATGGTTTTGAGGCTCAGTGCTCCTGCAGACCTGTCATATAGAGGGGTTGATGCATGATAAAACTGTTAAGGTTAAAAGTCCTTATGTTATTGTGGTGTGTAAGTTTGGAGAGCAAAGTGCCAACTCAAGCAGCATCCTTGTCACTTGACCAATGTTCAAAATTATGAGGTCTGTACTCAATATCCCTTGTACTGCTTTAGAGTGCAACACATTACTAAAAATCTTGTGGCAAGTGAATGTTGGATTTTTGTGGTATTCATGTAAAATTTTGCATAGTAAATTTATTGAAAAATGCTTAATTTTTTTACTTGTAAAAAATATATTGAATACAAGGGGGGGAAATAAAATTCAGATTAAATTAAAAATATTTTAATTTTTAAGAAATTTAATGAGTTTAACAGAAAAAAATTCTAAACTGCTAGTCACAAAAATGACTGAAAGAATTTAAATGTGAAAAATGATTTATTTTTATTTATTGATCAATTTAAAGATTCAAATTTTAACTAAAGGTTATCATGATATTTTATCAGCATTTTCATATTTGAGTTATATATGGTAATATATTGATTGTTTCCTATGAGAAGTTACCAGATTAATGACTTCATTGTGTAATTATCATTTAGCTTGTTAAAATACATTAGTATTGATTTATAGTTACATGGAGTGTATGGGAATTTTATTCTTAATTTTTCTATGTTCCATTTTTCAAATTCTTTGCTGCTAATATATCTTAAAATGTGAAAAATAGTTTATTGTGTTTTCATTTCAGAATAATTTTATAATCAACACAAAAGGCACACAATCGCAAACTATCATCCTTTAGAATGAGGGTAGAAAATAAGATTATTAGCTCAATATTACGAATTAAACTTGTGTATTTTCAAACTCATTTCATTTGAAAATATGACTAAAGATAAAAATAATATATTTGATGTTTTCTGTGTTGTTTTCTGTAAATAAAAGCCTATGTTTATTTTGATTTTTTTATAGCATTGAAAGGTGAAAGAGTTACTGTAATAGCATGTGGTCGATCACACACCCTTGTTGCAACTGGTATGCTTTCACTTAATTATTTGTGTTCTTTTCTCTGTTGTATGAAATATTTTCTTCTTAATTATTGTCTTATTTATTCAAATCTAAACTGCCATCGATTCTAAGCCGTTTTCGAAATTCTCAGCAGGTTTTTGCGAAAATATAAAAAAATAGTGTTAGAAGTTTTATGAACATTTATATTTATGAAATTTTAAAAAAATGAAAGGGAAAACTAATAAGAAGTGAATAATTAAATTATTTTACCAGTATTAAAAACTTTTAAGCACACACATGAACCAGTAATTGCTCTAACGACTAGTATGTTCAGTTTCTCTCATCCAATGAATTTTTTTGTCTTCAATTCTAAGCTGCATCCAATTTTCAATGGCATTTAGTTTTGGAAAAAATCTGACTTAGATTTGAATGAATATGGTATTTTTTTAAATATGTTTTTAGATTACATTTATTACATTAAAATTTATTTGGTTTAAGTATTTTTTCATTGTTTATTTATGAGATATATAATTGTAGCAGGTGGACATGTGTATGGTTTTGGATCCAACAGTGAAGGGCAATTAGGATCAGCTGATGAACAGCCTGTTCATTTAGCTCCTGTAAGAGTTCAAGGTCTAGAAGGAATTACAATTAAAATGCTAAGTGGTGGAGCAGATCATTCTATGGCTCTTACAGGTAATAAGCTATCATTATATTTCAACAAAATTCTTTTTTAAAAAAAATTTAATGCATTTTGCATTATTATTTCTAAATACTATGCAAAAGGCTTTCTAATCTAAATTTTTTACTGCTCCTTAGGAAAAAAAAAATATTATCACTTATTAATCTTGGCATTTTATTTAATCTTTTGGTGAACTTGTGATTTTATGTTTTTTTACTGTGAGAAATAAAAAAAAATTGATTTTTAATAATTTTCAATTTATACTAGATTTCTACATTTGTTAAACAAATATACTATTTCAGCTTTATTTTGTGCTATTTTTAGATCTTTTAAAATATATAGTTCCAATTGCATAGGCTTCAAATGTTATGTAAATTAGTTTGAATATTCAGTAAAAATTTCTTTCTTTTTTTATTACCTGGCACAGGATTAAATCATTGAAGTATGTTCATTAGATTTCCATTGTTTGTTGCATTTAGTCTTTAGAAGTTTTCTCCTCAATTTTCTCTGTAATTTCTTCAAATCTTTTAACATATGAAAAGAATATTTACATATTTAATTTTAGAAGATAGTTAAAACTTTGTAGTTTTTTTTACCACATTTAGGCTTATAGTTTTTTTTGTTTTGTTTTTTGCATTGTAATGTAGTTATATCGTTTTCCATTTAGTTAGGTATGTATGATTTCTTTTAGTTTTTTATTATTACTTGAAAATACAGAGCTATATTCATAATTCCCTTCCAATATTTCAGAACACCATAGTAAAAGAAACTAAGATGAATACAGTGAAAAAGAGAACATATGAAAGAATACAGAAAAAATTCATATTCTACATGTATTCTGTATGTGAATCCTTTGTTACACAGTTACATCAATGCAATAGTAATGTTCCTGCCACACTACTCAACATGGTACTATCAACATTATTGACAGTCTGTGTTATCCTTTCATATAGTTCTACATCATGCAGCAAAGGGGGTATGAAAACTAGGGTCTCATATAAAAGACCAAGTTTTCTGATTACATGGATAACGAGGAAAGAATAATACTTACCATCAATAACGAAGGTAGAACTGCATTGATTAGAGTGTGACAGAAACTGGATTATTCCATTGATGTATGCCATAAAACCAAAGGTTCACACACATAAACACATGTAAACCAGTTAATTGAATTTTTCTACTTTTTTTCATATGTTCTTTTTGGCTGTACTTGTCTTGGTTATTTTACTACAGTGCTCCAAAATCTTGAATGGAAGTATGAATAACCCAGTAATATATGCATATATTTAATTTCAGGAGTAATTAAAACTGTATAGCTTTTTTTACAATATTTTAATCCCCCCCCCAAATTCCCCCATATAAAAAGAATATGCTTAAATAATCTATTCATATTTTTATTCAGATAAAGGTGTAGTCTATGTTTGGGGAAGTGGTGCTGAGGGACAAATTGGCCCAGAAAGTGGACACATTTTGATTCCCACCGAATTAAATTTAGACTGTAATATTTTATGCATTTCTGCTGGTTATTACCATTCAGCATTTGTTACAGGTAAGTTGGTTATTTGTTTGAATTTGGAAATATAACTAAAAGATTTTAATTTTTTTATTCCAATAATATATATTTTTATTTTGGATTAGAGTGAAAAATAAAATCAAGAATTAATTTTTTAACAAATATGTTTAAAATTTTTTGCACAATGTTAGTTTCTAGTTATGTGAAGGAAACAAATTTTCCATGGAAGATATTCTGTGAAAAATGTGTGCATATACAAACACTTAAATAAAGAAAAGTAAATAAAATAATCATTCACTTCTGCTTTATGACACTGGGCAAATTAATTTGATTCATTAGAATCAAATAAAGTTTTATACATGGAAATAATCCTAATATTGAGACATTGGTCAAAATAATTTAAAATGTAAAGCTCTACTCTTTAAAATGTTGCTTTAATAGGAGAAAAGATGAAGAGGGAGGGGAAATGGCTGCCCTTTTAAAATGGATGTATTCTTTCTGTTGCTTCAACCTTAGATTTATGAAGTTTCACTTTGAAATTTCCAGAGATAATAACTTTCATGGGGGAAGGGTAAATAATAAGTAATAGGCTGTTGTAATGCAGACTTATATTTTTCAGATGAATATGGATGATTTAGTAATGTTTTGTTATATTAATGATTATCTTTTCCTTATTTTTAGGGGTGGTTCTGTCGAATCTGTAACAACAATAGTTAGGATATTTAATTTACTTGCAGGTTTAAGATGTGTTTTTTGAATGCTATTGATGCCAAGATTAAAATTTTGTTTTCAGTAAGAGCTCTTGAAGTTTGAATTCAATACTATTATTTTTCCAAATCAAATCTTCGGGAAACCCATTATATTTAGAGTAATAGCCATTATTGGAAGGAATACTTTTGTAATGTAAGCTTTGAAGGATATTTTTAAGCTTGTTCGTCATAGAGAAAAGATTAAATTATATTGATATATGTTAGAAGTACTGCTGTTTCTTAACTTGTGTAAATGAAAGTCTAGAAATTGGCGAGATAAAGTTTGTTGGGATATGATTACCTGTAGCTAAGGGTAAAACCATGCAGGATGTTAAAGCCTGTTTCTTTTAATTTTGTAATAGTTTCCATTTGGTGGTAATCATTGGGAAGACTTTAGATTGTTTCTCATGCAGAAGTTTGTAATTGTAAGATTTCAGTTTTTTTAAAGTGATGGATCTTGTAGCAGATGTGGAAAATGTTAAAGAGAGAGAGGAGTCTGCTAACCCCATACACCTTATAATTTTTCTCCAATATTTGTAGTAAGTCTTTTTAGGACTTATGTAATTACATTTATCTGTAATGATAAAGGGATTTTTTTTCACTTTGATGAAACCATCATCATTAAGTTGAGGTTTATCTGTTGTTTTTTACCCATGCCCTCATACTATTGTAAAATTTTTGGTTCCATTGGTTGCTTCAGTGTCCATGGTTTTGGAATACAATTCATTTTCAAACTTTGATTTCGTTCAGTCATTGCATTAATCTAGATTAGGATGTTAAGCCAAAACCTTGTTCTGATGCGGTTGCTCCCTGCCCCTACTTATAGCTGATTGTGGGAGATTGGGGACTTGGTCATGTGCTTTTATATTTCTTGAGCAGAAGAGAAGCTCTATGGCTGTTTTGATTGATTTTGAATAGATTTGCTTAACTTCACAGAGAATTGAAAATATTTTCAAGGGGCATTGTTTTATGATTCTTTTCAAAATATCTTTCATTTCTTGTGTATCTTTTCTGGGAAGCTGTTAGTTCCTTCTATGTTCTCTTTGAGAATTCTTTATTTAAGGCTTCAGCATATGTGTATGCATAATTTATCCCAATTTTCACTAAAGGCTTGGATGGAAGAATTAATTAAAATCCAATGCTTGAGACACAAATCTTTCATAAACTAAGACTAACCAATTTTTTTTTACTTAAAGGTAACTGAACTTATTTAAGACAGTCTTCCTCTGAGCATCTTAGTATTCTTTAGGGTAATCAAGGGAATTTTACAAGTAAAAACAAATTTATTTTTAATTCTTAATTATTCAATATTGATATTTAAAAACAAGTCCTCATGTTGGCATAGTGTGGAAGTTTGGAAATGGGTTGCCAGCTGAGTTGCATTCTCAATACTTAATAATAGTTTAAAATTATGAGATCTGTCACCGATAGACCTTGTATAGCTTTGTTGTGCAGTGCTGATAAAATAATCAATTGCATGCAACTAATGAAACAAACAGATTAAAATTATTTCTAAAATCATGAAATGTTTAATATCATGGTTATTTTTACTTATTATATCTAGTTGATGGAAAGTTGTATACATGTGGTGAAGGAGAATCGGGGAAGCTAGGACTTCCAGAGTATACCCTTAAAAAGAGCCCTCTTAGTGTTCATTGTGTGCCTGCCTTTGATAGAAAAGTTACTTGGGTTTCCTGCGGAGGGAATCATACAATAGCTCTCACATGTAAGTTATATATTTATTTATTGGACTTAATATTTATACAAAACATTGAGATATGTTATAAATATTACATAAAGAAGAAGCTTATTCTTTCATAAATTAATAAAATGAAAAATGTGTATAATTTTGTTATCTTTTTTCTGTGTTTATTTTGGAATAGAAAAATCTCTTTAATTTTATTATTGCAGTTGAGTAATGGAATTATTGGGCATCTAACATTCATAATCATCGTTTCAGTATATATTTTATTTGTTACATCATTGTTTAAAGATCAATATTCACAATAGTAGAACTGTATAAAATATTTAACAGTTTAAAAAACAGATCTTCTAATGTAAATTAGAACAAACATGATCACTCATTTTTAACTCAGTAAGAACAAACGTTTTCTTTTTTCCTTGCAATTGCCATCAGCATTGACATAACCATTAGAACTGAAAACAAATTACTAATGTGATACTAAGAAAGATATAAGCAACATAACAATTATCATAAAATCCGGCATATAATGCACACCTCCTTTTTGCGAAGAAACCTGAAATGTACATTAGCAATGCTGTTATGTTTTGAAGTCACTTATTCAATGTATTATTCCAAGTTTTAGAAAAAATAGTATACTTCTGGAACAACAATCCTTTAAGTTTATAAGGAATTTCATTCCTTTAAAATGAACAGTATTTCAATACACTTAGAAGTCCAATTTTCTATGCTCATCTTTTTTTTATTTTTAAAGCCCTCATTTTTATGCCTGGCTTATAACGCACATCTGTTAAGTTTGAGCTTATTTTTTGTGTTAAAAGTTTGCGTTATATGCCGGATTTTAAAGTAATTAAAAGTAAAAAAAGATTTAACTGTTATCAGTTCAAGCCACAACAGAATTAATGAGATTATTCCGTTTTTATTTGTTTTCCTCTTTGTATGTGTGTGTGTGTGTCATTAATTTTTTAAAATTATAATTAAAGGAAATTTTATTTTTCAATGTTTAGCATCATTGTGGGGTTATCTTAATCATTTTAATACCCTTTCTTATATTATCAGTTTTTTACTTTTTTTTATAAAATAAAATATCTTAAAATTTTATTATTTTGAAATTTTTTTTTTAATGATAAATATTATTAACGTACACATTAAAAACACTGCATTAAAATATTTTGAAATAATAGTTTTTATTCTCAAATGTTATACTTATTTTTATTACTTGTTATATTATTATACATGTTTTTTTTGTTGCTATTTTGAAATTAAAGTGTAAGTAATTCTTTACTAGTAATTTAACTATAATAATTATAGTAATTAATGCATATTAAATTTAAATTTTTTTATTTAAGTAATAGAAATTAGCATTTTTTTAAAATATAGAACTAGGTTTACCATTAAGAGAGAATGATGTTATTTAATCTACATATCTTGAATTCAGTCTTGTTTTCTTATTGATCAGTATAATTGGTTAAAGTTATATTATTTTATTTTAAACAGCTGATGGTAAAGCTTACAGTTTTGGAAATGGTTATGATGGTCAGTTAGGTCTAGGCTCTCGATTATTGGATGTATCTACACCTCACCAAATAGTTTTCCTCGAAAGTGTCAAAGTGGCTAGAGTTAGTTGTGGGGAAAATCATTCTGCATTTTTGACTGGTAATTCTGATAACTAATGTTAATTGCCACATTTTCTGTAAAGTTTGTGTAATTTTATTTGTAAAGAATTCTACATATTTATATACTATATTTATAAGAATCTAAGCCACCATCGATGCTAATCTGCACCTCGATATTCTCAACACATTTTTTAAAAAAAAATTTAAAGTGTAAATAGGTTTATCAGCATTCAATATTTATGAAATTAAAAGGCAAACTATATGAAGAGAATAATTAATTTGTTTTACCAGTGTTAAAAGTTTTTAGATGCAAACGCAAAAAGCAGTCATTGCTCTGTCAGCTCATGTTTGATTTTTCCTGTCCAACAAATTTTTCCATCTTTGATTCTAAGCTGCACTCAATTTCCAGTAACATTAATGTTGGGGGAAAAGTTTGGCATAGATTCGAATAAATACGGTTTATAATTATATACATATACAGTCGATTCTCGGTAATTCTCAGTTGGAGGGACCAATGAAAAACTTCAAATTATCAAAAGTTCGAATTATCAAGAATGTAGGAAAAAACTCCGAAAATACACAAAGAGAAATTTTTTTCTAACACATTTAAATTTGAAAATATGTAACAAAACAACAATTATACATATGTATAAAACCATTTTAAAGTATTTTTAAAAATTGCATATTATACAGTATAAATATTAAACAAAAGTTAAAATCCTGTATTAAAAGGATATATTTATACATTAAAAGAATACATACTGTACATAATTAATTATTTTTTTTGACACAAAAATTTGTTATCTTTTTTGTTTTATGGCATTCAATCTAACTTTGTCAATAGATTTTTCTGGAATAAATTTAGCTTGAAAACATCCACACATCAACTTGATTTTGAACGAAAAAGTTGCATAATTTGTTTAGTACAATTTAGGGCCTGTCAGAGTTATCAGAGTTGACTCCTTTGGTGATCAAAGGGGCTACATCACGGGAGAGACAAAACATTTAAGCTCCAGCCTGTTTGCGACAGGACCCTTACATGATAGTGAATGTTTGAATTGTTGTGAGTTTTATTAGATCACTTCGAATTATCACGTGTTGTATTCTGACCGACCACAGAATTTACTTCAAAATATTGAGAGTACCAAAACATATTGTTTTAGTTTGAAATATCAAGATTTTTTTTCTCATTGCCGAGCATATACTTGGAATTAGCAAGAGGTTCGTATTATTGAAGGTTTGAATTAGTGAGAGTTGACTGTATATGTAATAATTCTCTCTAGTATCTTTTTAATTAACTCTCTTTCAATAATCTTTTTTAAATAACTTTTAATTCTTTGGTTCAAAACTAACTCATCAATCTTAATCAAATAGTAATAATATTGCATCAGAAATCTTGTTCCCGTTCATTTTAACCAATCATATCTCCTGTTACAAAGGAGTTGCATGATCTTCACATCCGGTATAAAAGCGAAGGTTCTTTGTGCTCATTACTCTTTGTCTTTGTGTTTGTTGTGTGAAATGTGGCTGCTTGCTTCCGTCTGTCTGCTTTTGTATTTTTAGATAGTAGGTTTTGTGTGAATTGTTGTAATGCCCTGGGCTGCATGGGATTTTTCTTGCTTATTAAATGTTATGTTTATATTGTAGTCGCAGCATATTGGAGGAGACTTTTTACTTGTTACTTTTTATTATTTCTTGATCAGGGCATTGCAACAGTTCACATAAAACCTACTATCTAAAAATACAAAAGCAGACAGACAGAAGCAAGCAGCAATATTTCACAGGACAAATACAAAGACAAAGAGTTATGAGCACAAATAACTTTATTTTATACCAGTTGTGAAGATTGTGTGACTCCTTTGTAACAGGAGATGTGATTGATTAGAATATGTGGGAATGAGATTTCTGAAGCAATGTTACTATTCGATTACGATTAAGATTAATGTGTTAGTTTTGAACCAAGAATTAAAGATTATTTAAGAAGAGTTAATTAAAAAGATAATAGAGGGAATTATAACATTTATATATATATATATTCATTTTATACTATATATTTTCATTTTATGGTACTATATATCTGTATATCTCTCTCTCTATATATATACCTACACAACTGAGTTTTTGAAGAAATATTTACTATGAAAAACAGTTTATTATTCATTTATTTTCTTGTACTTTTAAATATGCATGTATATACCAATTTGTGGGGATTCTGAATATTCTTTATAAATATTTTGAGATTCAATTGCTTTAAAGTGTTTTAGAACAAGTAACTAAGTCTCTTGACTATTTTGGAATGATTAAATTTTTCTACTTTAAAACTTAATCCCATTTTTATATATTTTGTGAGGAAAAACAATAAAAGAGAGTTTAAACTTCAAATTATGACCTAAAATTAAAATAATAACTTTATTTTAAATTGATTAGTAAATTTATTTTTTGAAGTTTTGCTTTTGTCGTTCATGAATTTTTATTTCTTGCAATATAATGTAATTTCTGACTAAATTTAAAATTAAATTCAGTTTATGGCATGTATAGAGTGGTGTTTGTGAATTTTATTAAAATTATTATTACATAATATAGATAAAGGGCATCTATATACATGTGGTAATGGAAGACATGGAAAATTGGGTCTGTTTGGTGTTGATGATAGTTCAAACCAATTTGTACCTACTCTGGTTACAAGATTTAACAATTTTCAAGTCCAACAAGTGAGTCAACTTTTTGTTTTACATTTTCTTTTTTTATGAAAAATTTTTTCACACAAGATAAATTGTTTGAGTTTGAACACTATTTTTACTAAATTATTATAGAAACTACTAACTACTTCATTTACTAAATTATCATATGATAACTTTGTGATATGTAATAGGCTACTTTTGAAGGATTTGAAATAATGTACATTTAATATTCAGAAATAATTCTAACATTTTCTTGATATTTATAAATGAAAAATATCTCACTTCTTCAAGCTATCAATTTCATTATCAATACCTTTAGCATAGTTATTCTGTTATGTTATTGTTATAGCAACTTATCTTATTTTCAATTAATTTGTTTTTTGAACTTAGTGACGTCTTCAAAGAGACTCAATTAAAACATATTGTATGTGAACTTTTTTGATAATTATTTATCCAATTTTTTCTTTAATTTCATTTAAATAATTTTTAATTTTCTCATTTTAATGTGTAAGTTTCTCAATTTTAAGTAGTTTCTTTCACTGGCTTTTTTTTTGGCAGGAGATTTTTTTATTTCTAAATATTTTGAAATCTCTTCAGAGTTTGTTATTTTTCTGAAGTTATCATATTCTTCGATTTTATTATATTTTATATTTATTTGTTAAGGAAGTATAAAAAGAATATGAAATAATAAGAATATTGTATAGTTATTGATAAAAAGTAATTAATTTGTATTTACAAGATACTTCAAATTTTTTTTTTAATTAGATAAATTATCTTTATTTAAATAAATAAACCATTTTATAAAATCAGTTATAAATTCATTTAAAAATGATTAAGATTTAATATATACACTATAATTATTTTTTTAATTCAAGTATTTATAAGTTAACTGTTACTGTGTGTGTGTGTGTGTGTAAGAACCAAAACTCATAGTATTAGTATCTAAAATGTAGTAAAGAGTCATATTTAACATTTAATACCTAGATTGAAATGGAAAAATAGAATATACAAAATATACTATTTGTGAAATTTTTAATAACTTCTAAACTAATTTTGTGTTCCTTGCAAAAAAAAAAAAAAGCACTTTTTTGTACAGTAGGACCATAATCTAGAAGAGCCTTGAAACAATAATCTGAAGCAATTCTTTTTAAAATTGAGTTGATTGTTGAAATAAGTTAAGTTTGAGTTCTAGTACAAACCTTTAAAGGTGTCATGAAATAAATCTATGTGATTTAGTTTATAATTATATATTTGTATGTATATACATATATGCACTGCATATATGTGTGTGTGTGTGCACATCCATTTATATAAGCATGTATGCAAAAATTAATGGTGTAGTTGAGAAGTTTGTGTAGCATCAGAACGAGCAGCACAGCAAAGTGAAAGACACTCAGAAGATTGGTTATGATCAGGTGGGGTAGGTCATTTTTCATGGTGTATGTGATGTACTGGGGAGTTTGTTTGGAGGATATGAGATTGGCTAAAGCATTTTGCTGAGCATTTCTATTTATGGTAAAGCATGGTGTCAGTTTAAAAAATGTAAAATTGCTTCTTATTGTAGGAATGGGATACGTCCCCCAACACAGTGCACAATATATCTGAATGTTATCATTTGTAAGTTGTAGAAATATTGAAGCATAACCAGTGTGGTTGGGGAGTTCAAAATTGATCCCAGCTTTTTTTCTTGAATTCATGCAGCTTTTTTTAAGACAGGAACAGCTGCCCAGTAATGGTCATCTACACACTACCATGGCAGTGGTGAATGACTGATATGTTATCCTGAAGACTAGAAGGAACAGGTGGCAGTCAGTGAAAGAAATCATTAAACATGCACAGCAGAGTATTGGCTGCCCAATATTTCATTATACCATCGTCAAGAGACTGCACAATGGTCTATTTACTTGATGATCAGTGGGATGTGTGTCATTGATGCCAATTTATGTTATGCCAGAACCACAACTGGACATATGAGCAATAGCTCATTTGTCCAACTATATTCTTACAGATGATTATTTTGGACACAATGACATCTGGAGAGATGCAGTAACCCTCCCATATCATTGAAAATGACTAGAAGTGGCAGCTATATTGTGTAGGCCCAGTACATGATTTATATTGTACTGACCAATGCTACCTTCAAGGTATTTCAATCACTTCCTTGTTGCTATTGTTTCAAGATTATCTATCCTATGCATCATGCATGTCTTGATAAGCATACATTATGCGTATCATGCAAGAGTTGTTACGTGCTTTAAATTCCTGTCATAGACATCAATGCTACGCCTTATTGTGCAGTGGCTATCACAGAACTGTTGGAGAGTGAGGTTGTTATAGTGAGTTCCTGGATCAAAATCCATTCAAACATATGTGAAATATTCTAGGAAGACTTATGGTAGATTAAAAATCTTTTTTGGAAAATAATCCCTTTGAATAGAATTTTCTCCGTTTTGGATCTGTGAGTAGAATTTTCAGTAAGTTTTATTTACTTTCACCATATACATATAATTTGAGAATGTAATGATATGAATTTTATCACTTGAATATTGCTGTGAGAAGTTACAGAAAAACTATCCCATTCTTAATTTTTGCTCAGCAGTGTATATATGTGTGTGTGTATTATATATAAAATTCATGTTAGTATTTATAAAATTTGTAGGTTTCTTGTGGTGGATGTCATACATTGGTATTAGCTGTCAGGCAGGATAAAATTTTCTGTCCAAATGCTACTTCTCAACCAGTAGAAAGCAATTCTGCAAGGGAAAGAAGGCGACAGAAAAATGTGAGACTTATTTTTTTATTGTTCTTAAATATTCAATGGATTTTTTTTATAAATATAGTTTTTAATCCGTTAATGCTCTAAAGTAATAGAAATTTTATATTTTAGGCAAAATTTCCTCCTTTACCTCCTATTATTTCCTACAACAAAAATGAAACTATGTCTCCAACTTTGAAAGCTGAATATAGACAAAGGTTACCCAGTTTATCTAAAGGTAATAATTATAAATATATTTTTAATCTTGGTGCTTAAAATATTTGCTTAACTTTGAATTATTAACTTTTCTAATTTTATGAAAAGACTAACTTAGAAATAATATTCAGAGTCATTTAATTAAAATAATGCTATCAAATTTTTTAATATATAATAAATTTTATGACATAATTTGTTACATATGCTCACTTTTGAAAACAATATTCAAATGCAATGTATTAAGCATGCAGAAGAAAATGTTAAAGTTGAACCTTCTTAAAATTGAAGTTGTTCTTATAATTACATAATCTTATAAAGAATAGTACTGTTTGAAAAATAATTTTTAATGTATGGATGTGTTGAATATTTGATCTTTTTATTTAATATATCATTCATGAGAATATACTACCTAAGATATATATTAAAAAATGCATCACATTTCTTAAGAAATATTTTTTTTACTTAAAATTTTTATGAAATATTTTCTAATGAAAAGGATTGTTGAAAAAAGATTTTTGAAATTTGTATTTATGTATGTAAGAATTAATTAGGATGATACAATAAAATATGTGACTAAGGCTGAAAATGTAAAAATATGTAGATTCTTAAGCTTACTTTTTAAATTAGGAATAAATCAAAAATACTATATTCATGAGATCCTCATGTAGTTATGTAATGAAAGAAAAATGTGTAGGACTCAAAACATTGAGCTTTTATATAGATTCTGTATAGAATTGTTCTTCAAGATAAGCATTTTTTTTGTTGGCACTCCAATGAAAGTTTCTTTTTATAAAAGTGTGAAAATTAAAACTAAAATGTTAATTTAGATCCAAATTAAATGTTGGAAATTGACTCCATGGTTATAATCAAAAGTAAATATTATTAACACATCTACTATTAGATTATAATCAGAAAATTTTTAAAAATTTGATTTTAATTTAAGTGTAGTTTTTAATTATTTTTAAAGATTATTTTTCACTAAATAATTTTTTAATTATAGGCACTGTTTGGTATGTACCTCTTGACAATACACCTTCAGATCAAAATGCATCGGATGAAGAAGATGAAGTATTGACTGGAATCGATCATGATTCTTTGCTAACTGAAGTTGAAAAAGATGAAAGCATCAGACATGTTGACAGTGATGTTGATTCTGACAGTTCTGAAAGTTCCGAATTAAACAAAGTGAATGTTGATCCATGCCTGTTCTATGTCTATTTTTTATAATTAATTTTAATTAAAATGGTGTTATAAAATACATTGCTTTAAAAAATTGGGAATAGGTTAAATTTTAGTGTTACAGCTTTTTTATATAATATTAAAATTTTGAAGATTGAAATAAATTTATTAATTTCATGCTTTTACTATGTTATAGACCCATACTTTGGTAAGAATTGATAATACTATATTAATTCGACCTACTGTTCCTGATGCTAGCACGCCACTTAACAAGAAGACCAATTTGTCAGAAAGTACATCTTCAAAGGAAGAACTGGTAAATAATTTTATCACAACCATTTTTTTGTTTCGTTGTTGAAATAAGCATCATTTTAATCAAAATATATTTTTGAATATTGCGAAGGGTATACTGTTATTCCCACCTCTACATTTTTTGCAATAATTTTTCAATTTTTATGTTTTTACCGAAGTATAAAACTTTATAATTATCTTTCCATATATTATTTTTTTCATAATTGCATTTTGTACCAATGATTGGAAAGGAAAAGGAAATTCCCCTAAACTACACATTTTCTTACATGCAAAGAATAAATTAATGTTTATGAAACTTTTTTTTTATTTGAATATTTCATTCATATAGTATCTAAAGTTAAAGTCATGAGATTTTAACAAAGCCAATATAAAAACTATATCAAAACTCTTCATTATTTAAAGAAACAATTGAAAGTTTTCTAATGATGATTTTGATTGAATAGATAAGCTTTAAATAGAGAAAGAACGAGGAAAGTTGAAGCGTAAGAAGTTTTACAATTAACTGACTGAGACATCTTCAGAAATTTGTATTTTAAAGGGTTTTTTTTTCATATTTTGTTAAAAAATGTAAATTTTAATGAACTAACAGATCAAATAACTTCAGTGTAAGAAAAAGATTTTTTAAATGTAAACCTTTGTTTGAATTATGAAAAAAATTTCTTGTGGAAAAAAATTTAATTCCTTTTATTATTAAAGAATAATGTTTTGTTAAAAAGAAATAAATGTTATAAATTTTATATTTTAGTAATCTGATTTTGTTTTTTATAAAAAAAAATTCTACATTCTTATAAATTTTTTGTGCAAAAACAATGAAGCCAATCTATAAAAATAAATTAAAAGTAAAAAAACTTTTTTAAAAACAAGCTTTTATTTAAATGCGCTAAAAAGAATAAAGTAAACTTTTTCTTTAAACCTTTTTTTACTATCATCTTATAACGTCATTACACAATTTATATGATATAAAAGCTTGTCGCGGATTAAAGTACTCTTATTTACTTAGTTTGAAATTTTTACAAATTAAAATCAATCTGATCAAGTTATTTAATTTACTTGTTTATCTGCAGAGGTTAATCTCGTGACAAGCTTTTATATCATATAAATTGTGTAATGACGTTATAAGTTGATAGTAAAAAAAGTTTTAAAGAAAAAGTTTATTTTATTCTTTTTAGCGCATTTAAATAAAAGCTTGTTTTTAAAAAAGTTTTTTTACTTTTAATTTATTTTTTACTTTTTAGTTATCACTGGACAGATTTCTCAGTCTGTTCATCTCATTCAACGCATCATTGTTGCTCGGTGTTTGCTGGTTATTTTCGAACAGTCTTGCTAAATTAATTCTCGCAAAAAGGATACTAGACGAAAAACGCAACTGTTTCCTTAAATTCGTAATTTTTAAGCAATTTTTTTCAATCTTCGTACAGATCTTGGGTAAAATTGTTCTACACACACAAAAAAAAATATGACATTATGTTCATAAATGATGAAGTTATTAAATGTTTAATTTAAATTTTGACTATTTTTTGAAATATAGTAAAAAAAGTTTTTGGCATTTTATTTTTTGAATGACTGATTCTAAAAGAACTTAGCATGAGCTGTTTTAGTACGGAATGTTGATTCATTTAAATAAAAAAAAATTCCTACGCAACAATTTAGACATTATTTTCCTAAAAACGCATCGATTTTGACTCATTTAAAAAAAATCGTAAGAAATACAAATACTATTATTTTGTAAAAAACATTACACCGTATCGGGACGAAATAAATGATCTTTCCGATTCTGTAATTATTTTTTTGTCTGAGTTTCATAGGTTAAAGTTAGTTAATTTTTTTAAAGAATTTCTACAATACTCCATCTCAATTAAACTTGGCAGCGTTGAGAAAGGTATACAATGTACCAATCTGCTTGAAAAATAGCTCTACTTTTTTTGTTTTGAATTTAAATCCAAGGAAATAGATAGAAATTTGTAAAAAAATTGCATGCGTTGTAGAAATGTAACTATTTTTTAGACAAAGTTAATTAATACAGTCAATAGCGCAACATTATGAAATTCCAGTTTGGGCTGAAAACCGATTTTCGATGCCAACTTTTGTCATTGTTGTAACAATAACATTATTACAACAATGCAGACATATTTGAAGTTGGCATCCAAAACTTCATAACATTTTTAATTAATATCTTTTTAATTAATTGCAATATCGGAATATAAATGGTCAAAACATGCATTGTCATCCAAACTAAACGTGTATACAAAATTTCAGCTCAATGGTTTGAAGATATCAGCTTCAAAATTGAGTTGCAAGATTCCACCCGAACAAATTACATACATTGTAAGTTAAATAAAAGCTTGTAATAAATATTACCAAGATATTATTAATAATTCCTTAACATATTAATTAAACCTCTCTTGACAATATATTATTTATTTTTGAAAAACATCATATACTTTAGATCAATTCAATTGCTTCATTGTGATAAAAAAAAATTAGTTATTTTTGGACATAAATAATTTGAATGCTGTAATTAAAACTTTTTTTAGACTGTGTTTAGATACAATGTATTGGTAGCACCTTCCAGAAATTTATGAATAAAATGTGAATTTAAAATCATTCACAATAATTTTTATACATTTTTGGACAGTTTAATATTATGTCCATTTTGTAGTTGATTTAATGATATATTATATTAATGTAAGTTGTTTCTGTTGAACGACAATTTTACAAGAAGTAATAAGTTAAAATATATTTATTAGAAAAGCGAAGTTTCCAGTATAGATGCCACAGACACAAAGCTAACTAAAGTTGAAAATCTTAATCTAGAAGGTACTTATTATTTTGATTTTAAGTTAAAAACCTTATGAATATATTTTGATACTTCAGATATAATTACTTTATCTATTCTTACTTTAATAATTCAGATTAAAATAATATTTGTGTTAATTCACATTCATATGCATTTTCAGTATATACTAATTGTAGTTATGAAATAAATTAAATCTTTTTCGAGTTCTTAAATGTTTTTATAGCAATGTATTTTGCAAATGAATATTTTTAGTTAAATAACTATTTGACATTGAAATAAGAAGTACTTATATTCAAAAATTTAAATATTACTTTTGATGATTACATAGTAAAGTAAATAATTAAATTTTAGTGTTAAAATTTTTTTAAAAAGTAAGTTTTTGTCATTACTTTTGATTTCACAATTTTATCGTTTATTAACAAAAACTAAAAAAAAAAAAAATCCTGAATTTTAGATTCAAAAATTGTTCCACCGTTATCCAAAGAACCATCTTCAGAGGCAAGTATAATTTTTATTTTATAATTACATTATAGAATTAACTGAACAATTAAAGTATATTTTTAACATTAATTTTTATTTTGATCCAAATGTGTAAGTTTTAATTGGATAATTAATTAGCATTTAATATTTTTACTTTTAAAAAATCTGAAGTAACAGGTTTTAATTATATTTTGTTTAAAATTAAAAATATTTTCTATTCAATACAGCATTTTTAATGTTTCAAATGAAAAAAAATATATGTATACATCAAAGGGAGTAAGAATATACCTAAAAATTAATTTTATGTGTGCATTTCAACTATAATTGTATGTAATTTACTTTTCAGGAATTACAAATGAAAAGTCATTTCTATGATAAAGAAATTGCAGAAAACAAAAATGATTCTATTAGCTCAAAAGAGAGTAAAGTATGTGTTTTTCACAATATATATAAAAATTGCAAAATAAATAGAACTTGATGTTTTAAACACATTCGATTCTAAGCTTTTACTGGGGAATTTTGTGGAAAAGAATTTCAAAATTTAGCTATGAAAAAGGCACATAAATTTTTTAAAAAATACATTGCAATTGTGCTAAATTGCTTCTTATACGAAATTAATTTCAACAAAAAATATAATTTTTTGTAATTGAAAGTAAAGGAAGGAGGTTCAAAGTTGAATATGATTTTTTTAAATAAATGTTGTTAGTTAAAAAAATAAAGTAGCTTCTTCATATGTTTCTAGTTTTGAGCACTGCATAACTAGTCAGAAATTATAAACAAAAATGGATAATTTTAAATATCAGATGTTCAGCTTAATTATTTCTTTTAATAAATGGAGATAGTTGTATGAAAATCTTGATTTCACACATTGATTTTCAACTATGAGATAACTTATAATTTGCATTACAATCAAGGATGTGAACCATGAGTTTCTTTTTTTTACTTGCCATATTTGTGCAACTATTATAAAACATAATTTATAAATATTAGCCTTTTTTACTGAAGTCCTGAAAAGTTTTATTATATTAGAAATTCAAATATCTTAAAACTTGTTAATTGCAGTTTACTTTCTTTTCCATAACTGTGCTTATATTTTTTAATGTTTATTGATTGGCTTAAATGTCTCAAGAAAAATTTGTCTGTTTAGGATATTCATTTGATATTAAAGAGTCCATTTTTTAAACTTCCATAACTCAGAAATTTGTTTATTTTAAGTTTCTAAAAGTAAGTTGCAATGATAGATGAAATAAACTTTTAGAAGTTAATTAATGTGCATTAATTAATATCAGAATTTAGTTCCTTTTGAGCCATTAATATTTTGTTCTGTTGCACTGAGATTTGCAAGTTATCAAAACTAACCCCCACTTTTTTTTAAATGAAATTATTAATTTCTGGAAAATATTTTTACACTTTCATTGCATTAACCTGTTAGATAAATCTTTTCAGTGTAATTTGAAAACACATGAAGTTTATTTCCATTAACTGAATATTTCATTAATATATCTCTTCCGAGTGCTTTTTAGGTTTTGTAAATCATATAGTCAATTTGCTTTTGTGGTTTAAAGTTTCCTTAAAAAATGCCTCAATTTTTTAAAAATGTGAAATGTAATTGAAAATATATCTGATTTGAATGAAATACCAAATCTGAAATTCTTTATAACTATACATTTACTTTAAATAATTAATTTGAGTTTTTCTTATTATTACAGTCATCTAAAGCTTGTGTGATACTATGAGATTACTTTTGAGAAGGTAACTAACTACACAAGAAAGTTTTTGACGCATGTTTTTTTTTTTGCATTTTATATATTTTTTTTATGTTGCTGAAATGTGCAAATATTTTAAAATAGTTTATAGTTCATATATGAATAGTTATTTATAAAATTATATGTACATGATTCATAAAAACTTTTGTATCACCTATTTTTTTAATATGACAAATAATAAATAGTAATAACTTTAATAAACACATTCAAGAGCAAAATTCAAAAATTGTTTTTTTAGAAATCATTTATTTTAGACTTATAGTTAAAATAAAAAAAATTAAATAAAAATTTTGCTAACATAAGACCATAACCAATGCTTATTTCTAAAAAGTATTGAAATATAAAATCGTTTTTAACTACTTGATTTGGGAAAATTAATTTTTGAAGTACCATATGTAGTTTATCTTCATGATACTGTTTATTTTTAAAATCATGATTTAGATGGGGGGGGGGGGGAATTGATACTTCCACATTACTAAAATTATTTTTTTCATTTTAAAATTATTATACAAATATCTAATTAATTCAAAAGTGAAGCAAGTTATACACCTTGAATATTGATATACTTAACACTTAGAAACCTTTAGATTATTTCTTTCCAGAATTATTCTACAAAATATGAATTGCATAAGAAAAAGCAACTAGAATCATATATTGATACTCTAATTACATGAATTAATCTAATCCCTTTTTTGCTTGAATTTTGTCACATTTATTACCAGAAAGTATGAAAAATCTAAACTACAAAAGAATTGCATTGTTACATTTACTGGTAGCTTACCAATGTGATAAAAGTGTTTTATAAATGTATTAAGAGTTGTGTACTAAATATTTTTTTGTACAAGCATTTTCTAAGTTAATTTATATTTCCAAAGTGTGGTAACATATAAAAAAATTGAAAAGAATGTATATTAGTAAAAAACTGTTTTTGATGTCTAAATATTGATGCTCAAATGTAGAAATTATTAGAATATTACAATTTAATTACATTTGTCTTATCTGTAAAGTATTACTTTCATTCCTATGATGCCAATTCCTGCCAAAGTATAACTCCTATATTTGATTATATTACTATTGTTGATCATGATACTGTAATGACTTTGTTGTTTTGCATGTTAACATTGTACAAGTCAAGTGTTTTTATACTAATGTTTTGGATGTAAACAAGATTATAGATGTGTTATTTATAATAAAGCAGCTTAGTTTTTGATGAATCAATTCTTTAATATTGAAAACTTTTTACGAAATTTGGAAATATTTAATGAAATGTTTCAAACATTAGCTATCTTTTTAAGAGAAGTTTTATATACACAAGAGTTTTAAAAACTGCATTCCTTAGAAAAAATTTTTGGATTTCATAAAAAAGTATCCTATTTTTTTTTCTATAAGAATAGTTATAGCTTAATTCTTTTTCTCATAAAATTTTTATTACTGTTTATATTGTTTGAAGAGTGAATTTTTATTTGATACAATTTTTGTACATTTAAGGAATAATAATAAAAGTATTGCTATAAGACTTACTAGAAATATTTGTTTTTGAAGCACTTTCATATGTTAACAGAATTAAATGTTTTACCTCTGTTTTTTTGTTTTAATAAATTATATAAGATATTATGGATAATTGGTAACATATTTTGATTTTAGAGACACAATATTAAAGACATCACCTGACCTAGTTATTTCTCTCCTGAATTCAACTTTGAGATTTAGAGTGCAACTGTTTCATGTAATGGCCAAATGAAATTTTAATTTAGAGCATTGAGACCTGTCAGTTACTAAGATTATAATCTTGTCAACAGATTGTTACAGATCATTACATTTGAGATTATACCATACCAAAAGACATAATTTCACAATGCACTCTAACTTTAATACAATTGAATTAGTTAATATTCAGAAGTATAATATATTAAAGTACAAAAAAAAAGTTACAGGTCCAAAATAAAGAACTAAAATTGAATGAGTTTAGTTCAGGGTAAGAATTAAAAGCAACAAATAAATATATTTGTCATTATTAAAATAAAACAAAAGAAGCGAAATAAATTTTTTTACGCATAACATGTTTTAATATTTAAAATTCAAATACATTAACAAAACTGATAATTTTTGTAGATAAAATATTTGAAGATTCCAAAGTGGCATGTATTCTTTAACATTTGTATGGTTAAAACTGGATTGTGTTTATTTTAAAAATATAAAAAACCTTGTTTTATTTTATATATATATGTGTATATATATATATATTGACACATACATACATATATGTCATAACTCTGTATAATATGACATATAATGTGCACTTTTAGCACACAAAAAATGAGAGATTTAAAAATAAAAAAAAGAGATGAGCATACAAAAAAATCAAGCATCTAAATATATTGAAATACTGTTTACTTAAATGAACTGATAGGGTTGTAATTTTAAAAGTATACTATTTTTTAAAAAACCTGGGATAATACCTCAAATAAATGACTGCAAAACATAAGAACATTGAATATATACATTTCAGGTTGCTTCATAAAAAAAAGGGATGCGTATTATATAGTGCTAAAAATTAAAAAATGTGCTGCTTGAAAGTATAAATACATATTATATGCTGGATTTTATGATATTTGGTACAATAAAAAGAAATAGGTGACAAAAGTCAAGCTTTGAGAAAACTGATTACATTAAATGGATTATCTCTCATTTATTCATTAGGCAATTTTTTTAATTAAAATTTAATTCAGCTAAAAATGTTAACAATACATCCATTTCATTAAAGAATTTTTTAAACATAAAATCCTTAACATAATTTATAGTTCTGTATTTTGATAATAATACTATAATTTAGTGATGAGATTCAATATGGTATTTCAGAGAATAATTAAAAGAACAACTATAATTACACAAGTGACAATTGTAAGGTTTTTCCCCTGTATGCACTCGAGTATGCACAGCCAAATTGGACTTGCGGCTAAATGTTTTATGACATGTCTGACACTCAAATGGACGATATTTTTCTGATCTTGGTTGTGATAATTGTGAAAAATTACATAAAAACTGATTTGAAGAATTGTCCTCGAAAGTATTTTCCTCTCCTTTGTAGTCTAAAAAAAAAAAAAAATTATTTATTTGAAACACAAATAATAAAAATAAAGTACAATTTTAATTACAAACACATAGAATTCTCCCCCTGCTAGCAGTTCTAAATTTTATCACAGTAATATAAAAAAAATTAATCTATAAACATTTGAGTGAAATTTTAGGCATACTTAAAACAATTTTTTTACTCAAATAATCTACAAAAGGCAGATTTTATTACATTTCTGTTCAATTTAAATTAGTATAATATATATTTTCCGACAATTCATAAAAAAAATATTTTGACTATATTTTTATTTTTTAATTGCATGCATATGTCTTTTACCTCAATACTTAGTAATAGTATATTAAACTTACGACAAAACATGCAGTGGGATTTCACTGCAGATATTAATTGAAAGATCCTTATTAATAGAGGTAAATACTTAAAACATAATAAGGCACTAGTGATCACACAAGACAGACAGTTAAGTATAATGTGATTGATATAATATAGATCAGGAGTTGGCAACTTATAGCACATGGTACAATTCTTAGTAGTATCCTATACCTCTCGACTATAATGATAATTTAAATTGTTGGATGCCATTTCTGATGAGATTTAATTGTTTGAAGAGAAAACTGCATGTGGCCTGCTTTCAGCTCTACATATGTACACGAACAAATTTTTTCTCATACAAAGAGTATTTTGAGTCTGCAAAGAAGTTAAACAACTTCTTTGCAGACTTAACTGATCATTCAGAATCATGTGAAATATAAAGTCACAAATTATACCTGTGACATTGCGATATAAAATAGAGAAATGTTGGGACAAAAGGTTTGCACTAAAAAAATATTTAAACAGATTGAAGGAATACTTATATTTGCATTGTTTATTTCTTTTTTAATGATTAAGAATTTAAAAGATAGATAATACAAAATATATGTACAATTTAAATTTCTTACTTAAGTTGAAGAAATAGTTATTATTTTATGATAATAAATATCTTTAAATGATGCATAATTAATGACAAGTAAAACCCTTAATTTTGTGTTCTTGATCTCTATTCTATAACTCTGTATGCATTGCCGTGGGAATAAAATTATTTCAAATATTTCCTACTGTGTAGCACACCAGAGCAACAAAGTTTCTGACCCCTGATATATATATATAGATAGAACTTATTTTAAATTTCTAAAATACATGTAAGTTTTTCTCTGTGCTCACTTCTAACCAAAGAAAGGTAATATACATGGAAATTTTCTATTTAGTTGCAACTATTAACATTCAAAAATGGGGGAAAATGCATTTTAATTAATTTACCCATTTTTTCTTAGCTACAAAGACAATTATTGAAATAAAATCAATCTGTATGAACAATGTGGCATAGTAAGTACATTATATATTAATTCTTTAAAAAATATTACAATACATAGATTTTATTATAAATTGATATTCCTTAAATGCATTATTGACACGAAACCAAAGATATACAAAACATACCAAGAAAATATGGAAAATTCTATATTCTTAATTCATATGTTTCCTAATCATTGGAGTTGTTTTAAAATTCACACTCATAAAAAACTTATATAAAGCTTTTTATATTTAAATTCAAGTTCTTCAGATATTTTACCAGATCAGAGAAATCTCAACAAAAAACAGTTAATTATTTAATTTGTTTTTTAAAAGATTAATTTCAAACAATAAGTACAGTTTTTTTAATTATCAACAATTTTTTGTATAAAAAAATATTAAAACAATTTGAATACTTCTACAGTGACATTATGTTTACATTTGTAAATTTCCCTTTTAAATAATTTGTAAATAACAAAAAATTTAAAAAGAAAATTACTGGTACTGGTGTCCAAAAGTTAAGTATAATTTGAAATATGTGGAAGAATGTGAGTAAATATTGGTCAAAATGACTGTTTAAAGGTGAAACAATGTGCATGAACAAAACATCAAAATTGGCATGCCCAAAATGTGCCTACATCAGAACAAGTATAAACTTGTTTATGTGCCAGAGTGAGATCAGGCAGTTTATGAGCAATTGCTATGTTGATGAGCAAGTTGAACAATCAAAGAGGCTGATGGACGGCACAAAGAAGCCAAATGAACATGTTTTTGAAAAAAATTATTGGAATGTGGACAATCTCAAATCGAAGTGTCTCATATGCTGGATTTGCTTCAATGTGTGATCTCAAGTCAGTGGTAGAGGTTACCCAACAACTGGTATGTCAATCAAGAGTAACAACCTTTTCCCAAGACTGATATTTTTCGTTAAATGCATGATGTCAAAGGAATAGTGGTGCCAAAAAGTTTCATGGACACTCACAGCTACCACAGAAGTATGAGATCCAAGGCAACCTATTTATATGCTATAACTACTATTGTTCATGCTAGTCTGTATGCCAGACATCCAGCCATTAGCATTTTGCTCATGCTTGCACATAAACACACTTGTTTAAACTGGAGTTGGACGTAGAGGGCCAAAGTGATGTTCAGTGGCAAATCCTAGCACACTAATTCTTGTCGGTTAGCGATATGACAAGTATTAGAAACTTATTTTCATCCAAGAAACAACACAGAAAGACATTTTTCTTCAAAGGGAATCATGGTGAAAGCTTGGTCATACAGACCTCCACCTCTTTGACATAGGGTCTGTTATTGATAGAAAGTACAGAGACTAAGTCCTTGAACTTTATGTTTGCTTGTTTTGAGGTATTGTTGGTCCTGGATTCATATTCATGGATGAATGAATCTTGTCATTGAGTGATCCTGGTCAATGACTCCCTTGAAGTGAAAATATTCAGCATATGCAATGGCTCACTCTCTCCTGATATTAATCCTATTCAGCATATGTGGGATATGCTTGGCATACAAATGGCAGCCACCTTTCGTATACATTAAACTCTGTTTTAGAACTAAAAAAGGCGATCCATAATGCTTGGAACTTTTTGAGGCCACAGCTCATCCACATTTTCACAGAATATATAGGCAATCACCGAGTAGCATGCATGGCTAACCCTTATTAAACTGCCAAAAATAACCTATTTTATTAATTTTTTTTTTACTAATGTATTAATTATTAGTTGGTTCTGTTTTTTTTCTAATTGGCTGTTTAGATAAAAAAAATATGATTAATATCTTTTTTTGTATTGTTTTCTTATGGTATAACCATATAACACATATCATGTTTGCCATTTTTTTGACAAGATTTCCTTAAATATTCATTTAAGCATCAATTATACTTAAGGCTGTCTTCACTTAATGTTTAAGAATGAATCGAATTTGGAGTATTTTTTCAGATATAAATGTGCTCAACCGTTAATATTATATTTTGGCTTTGTTATTTTTTAGAGTCGCATATTTCCTTTTTTCTCTCATTTTCATCTGAGCTGACCCATTTTTTCTAACAGAAAATGTGTTTAGTATGTTTTAACCTATACCGTAATTCAAAATGAGCTATCCTTTTGTATATTAAAAAAAAATTATCCATGGAATATTTTGAAATTTTAAAAATGCTTCATTTTATAAACAGGTGTATGAATTAAGACGTTATCCATTTTCATGAAAAGTGAGACATTTTTCTGTCCGAAAATGTGCTCTGCATTCAGTACATTGGCAAAGACAGTCTTAGCTTTTGGAAATCACAGAGTATATTAGTCAGAACATAATAGTTTTTACAGCATACATTCTAAAAAGAATGTATTAACTTCTGTTTCCATTTCTAATTTTCTTCTACCAATTAAATTAACAATTTTTTTCACACAGAAAAACTTAAACATTTACCACGAGGAAAAGTAAAATTTTATAGTTTTAATGGTTACAAAATTTTTATCCACAGAAATCAAATCTATAGATATTAAAAAAGAATGCATAAAGTCACATATTACACGAAGTATTTATTATCCTATCTCACAAAAAATACTGAATATATTTACATTAGTCTTAGACAAACCATGTAAAAACAGAGCTACTAATAAAAGAACTAAAAGATAAATTCTTTTCACAGATGTAAAAAATTTTTAAGAAACATTACAATTGTAATGATGCAATTGAATGTACAGCTGGAAATTGAATGCAATTTTAAATATTCAAATTATAACAAAGAACTTTTAAACAGATGTATTAAAATTTTACTACATTAAATTTTTTAAAGTAACAATATTTCATATTTACCCAAAACAAATTAACTTTCTATAAATCATACAATGAGCTTAAGATATTTTTAAAAAAATAATTAAAAGTGCTTGCATTACTTCCTATAAAGTTTTTTATAAATATGAAAAATGACATCAAGTAAAAGAATTAAAATGAGAAAAATACTAACTTTAAAATGTTAATTATAATTTAATTTTCTTTACATGTTTTTACTAATCATGAAAAAATTTTTTATTATGTGCATAGCTTTAAAATCATACATTTTAATCAATCATATAATTTTATGATAAACGATATTGCAGATTTTTGGTATTACTAAACAATTTTTTATTGTATTATAAATTTTTTATACAGCAAGATTATTTAATATTCTTATTAAATAATCTTGCCGAATAATAATGATTTTTAATTGTATATTAGGGCATAATATCAGAATGTACAGAAAAAACATGATTCCTTAAGCTAAATCTGTGATTAAAACTTTTATGACAAAGTGCACAAGTATGAGGACGTTCTTGCGTATGAACCAATGTATGTCTTTTATAATTGGATGAGTCATTAGATGAATATGAACATCTATCACATTTATATTTTTTCTGGGTACTTCTGGAATGAGTCAACCTGATGAATCCTGAAAAAAATAGCAGTTAAAAAAAATTAAACTATTTTAAAAAAAAAAAAACTTAGAGGTGAATATGCATTATATTATTTAATGAAGTTAAAATTTTACAGAATTCACATAACATACATGATCATAAGTCAATTGGTTTAAAAAAAAATTGTCAATTTTCCCCCCTCATTTTAAAGCAACCACCGACTTAAAAGTTAATTTTAAAAAATCGGAAAAACAAAGAAAATTTCTTGAACAGATCCTAAAAGAAACGACAGTTATAATTTTATATTATAATTATATTTCTAAAAAAAAATATTTAAAATTTAACTGATCCAATTGCTGAATTCTAAATGAAATTACTATGCTGTGTATTAAACAAAATAAGAATAAATATGTATATAAAATTCTTCCTAATTTAAAAGTAAGTATATTTTAATTTTAACATATTAGTTGCAATTATTAATACTGAAACTCTCTAATATTTTTAAGGGATATTTTTTTTACATTTGATTTAATTATTTTACACTTTGCTGAAAAGATTTCAACAAAATCCACTTTATAGGGAGTCTGAACAAAATCCCACACACACATATATAATTTTTATAGTATCATATAAGATATTTATAAATTAAAATTAATCCACTCCAGACATTCTTAGTTATAAATTTATTTTGAAAGGTAACAAGAGTTTTCAACAGCCATGAGCATCATTTACTAACTAATATGTCAATAAAAATTTATATATATTTCATACACAGAGAGTGGTTTTGTAAGTAATCCTGCAAATATATTTTACAGGATTATCTATTTAAAAATCAAAACAGTTCTTTTATAATGCATATGATCTTCAGGAAAAAAAAATCAGGAGATGGAAAATCTTTACTTATTTATAAAATGATATATGTTACAAGAAGAAAATCCACTCATTTTTACTAATATTTATTCTGGCTTTTGAAATTCAATTCTGAAACTGCTTTAAACTAAAAGGATATGCAGATAATTTTAATGATAATTTAATATAAAATCAAAATGTACACATTAAATAAGAAGTGATCATATATATTAAAACACAGAGCACAACCAAAAAATCAAGTTATTTACTATTTCAAACAAGATAATTTTATTTCTGTAGAAATCTGAAGCAGACAAGAATGTCCAATTTATTTATTATTCACAGTTTCAAAATATCAGATATTAGAAAAAAGATACAAATTCAAAAAATTTACATTGGAGAGAAAAAAATTTATTAGAAATAAGATATAATTCTTCCCCAAAGCAAATTAAATTAAAAACGGTAGTTGCAATATTAATATATTTTTCAAGAAAGAGAAACACATCAAACTTTGAGTCCTGAAAGAAAATGACCTGAACTAAATGACCTTAAATTGTTTTTTTCTTCTAGATGTTACATGTTTTAACTTAGAACTGCCATTTATAAATTTTGAAGCTTCATTTTATAAATTATACAAAAAAATTCAATTGACAGAAAAACAAATATATTACTTTCTATTATATATTATTTTTAAATCTACCTTGCATAAATTAAAAACTTAATTTTTACATTTTAATTTCTCTATTACATAGAATAATAATCATTATAAATAACATAGCTATACACACTATGTGCAAAATATATATATTTTTTTTCAACCATGAAACACTGGATAAAACTAATTATACCTTTAATGGAAAAATTTGATACTTATAACACAAAGAGAGAGAGACAGATTAGTTGCAAAATTATTTATAAATAAGGTGTTTCTTCCCTATACGGAACATTAAATGTGGCTTCTGAGTAAAATGTTTGAAACAAATTTTACACAGAAATGGCTTTTCTCCTGTATGAACTACAACATGGCGCTCTAACTTGCTCTTCCAGCTAAATCCTTTATTACAAATGTTGCACTCTTTTGAAATCATCTTTTTGGCTTGAGAAAACCTTTACACCTATTTGTCGATCTCCATATTGTATCTTTTTGTACTTTTGTCGTAACTTTACAAGTAAATCTAGAAAAAAGTATAAATGCAAATTCCCCTTTTATTTCATATGGGTTTAAAATAGTTTTTATTGATTTAATTAGAAAAATCAATATCCAAATTTTGTAATACCTTAATATTGAAATAAGTGAGAGTATTCATAATGAAACTTTTATTGATGTTTTAGATAAAATTCATAAAACTTCCACAATTATAACAATTTATTTCAATAACGTAACCTTAACTTGATGATTTAAAATGCATTGTTACTAACAGCATTAAATAGCAGTGATTAAATAACACACAAGGGTGGTGTTTGAACCCCACAAAATTGTTTTATTACCTGATTAATTTATTCATTTATATCAACTATTATGAAACAACTATTTCAACAAATGGCTACTTTAAATTCATAAATTTCAGCTCATATATCCCTAAAATAAATTTTTTTAGGGATATTTGAGCTAAGATTTATTTAAAAATCTTTATCAGAAATCGCGTGTGAAATCATTTTGATTTAATATAAAACTATGACTAGGATTGCAGTAAATCAGATTAAGTTGCAAGTATATAAAAAATATTTAATTTGCATATTTCATATCTGTGACAAATAAAAACAGACTAACTCTTTTTTTCAAAAAATTTCTATAAAAGGCTACTCAGAATAAATTACAGTGTAAATTTAATGCAAGGTTTCAATTCAAATACAACTGCTAGGTGTATAACAGACAACTGGATATTTATGTTTTATGCAAATTTTCCATTAACACTGGTTTTAAAAAAAGCATTACTGTTTATAATGTTAACTTAATTTCATTTAGTTTTAAAATATTAAGTTACATTTGTCAGAAATCAAATAATTTTTAAGTATTTTGAAAAACATTTTTTCAATGTAAGTTTTTTAATAAAGAAAATATCAAGCCACTGTTCAGTTTTTGCAAAAATTAAATTAATTATTTAGTTAAGTTAATATAGAATTGTGAAATTGAATGCTGTTTATCTACATTACAATTTTGGGTTAAAGTCAGATAAGAATATTTCAGATGATACTTCTCATTCATCCAACTCCTATAAAATGACTGAGCAAGAAATCTGAAATATTACAAATTTTAACAAGCCTCCAATACTTGCCAAAAAGGTCTTTGAACTGAGTAGAGGTTTTAAAAATGTCAAGACATTGAAATATTCTACATAAAAATTACAAATTTACCATAGAAAAAGTCAAAAACATTGAACAGTTTTTAGAATTTATTTAAATTGAAATAACTGTGAATATGTTTTTTAGATTAATGCTTAATAAATATTACAGCTTCAGTCTTAGTATATATGTATATTTTCCTTTTGATTATAATTGTACATGGAAATAGAAAATATTAAATACAATAGTGCTAAGAATATCTATTGGATTTTTAGAAAGATATAAAAAATATTACAAGATAAAAATGAGTAACACAAACAAAAGGATACAACAAAATCTTAAATACTAATTATTTTTTCAATATAACAGATTTTTAGGTTGTGATAAATGTATTATTATTTTTACAAACATATGTAGGAGCAACACATACATTAATCATGTTAAAATATCATTTTGTAGATATACTCAGTTTTGTGTTTCACAAGGAAAAAGATAACAATAACACCCTATTTTTGCCAAATTTTAAACCAAATTATGCACAATACTTTACTTTTTTAAAACATAAAAAGTACTGAATATACCAAATAGATATGATTTCAATTGTAATGAAAGATTTTAATGAAACCATTATATTAAAGTATAGTGATTAATTTCAAAATTTGTTAATAAGTTTAATAATTGGAAAAAGCAAAAAATTGAAGTTTAAATACAGGGGTAAGAATATATTTGCAATTTTCTACATTTTAAACAGAAATAAAAACCATGAATAAACATTTACAAATAGAATTTGAGAAAAATTAAAATAAAATTTTCTATTTAAAAAAAAATTCACAATCCTTTATATGAAAATACAAAAATGGATAGTAAATTATTTGTGTGTTATAATAATATACATTATTTAGACTTAAGAATATAACGTAGTCAAGGTATCAAATTTTAAAATATAAATATTTTATTAATATATTGAAAATCAGCATGCTTGTGAAACAAAGAAACTATTATAAATGCTGTAAAAGTTATTTCAAAGCTGTTCTTTGAAGTTTCTATAAAATTACATAAAAAGCACAATATTCAAGGTAACATAACACTCCCCTACACTTGTCCTTCCTTTTAAATGTTGTAATCATCTAATGGTATTGAAACCAAACAACATTAATGTATACAAAATCAAATAAATGTCAATAACTTTCACATTTAAATGAAATCAAATCGAGATTTGCACTATATAAGAGCATCATAAAGGTATTCTACAAAACTTGATGTTGAATCAAAGTCTCAACTCAAGTATACAGAACATAGCATCATTCAATAGATTCAATCTTGAAGCTTTATAGTATGCTTAAGAAAAATAAATGTATTTCCTTCTCATTAATTAATTTCTAATAAATCATACTGCTGATTTAAGGTATTTTAGATTTGAAAAAGCAAGAACACGCTTTTCAGAATTCATGTATAGTCTTAAAATGATATTTAAGTGATTCGTTGCGCTTAAAACTCTTGTCACATCTACTGCATTTAAATGGTCTCTCTCCTGTATGAACTCGAAGATGTTGCACAAGATAAGCTTTCTTGTTGAAAATACGCCCACAAAATTGGCAATTCCTTTCTGAAAATGGATTGTTCCTCATTTGGACGTTAGAAGCAGCAAGATGACCTATATAAAATATATTACAATTAAAACTAACAGAATATTATAGACATATTTTTAAAAATATTGATAAAAGTTGAAAGATGTATAATGCAATATTCTCAATAGAAATTTTCTTTTGAAATGTAATACTTTAAAAAAAAAGGAACAATTATAGAAGTAAGCATAAACACAGAAAGTATAACAATACACAACACACATGCAGGAAAACAGGTGAAGAAGATAATTTATATTTAGTAATTAAGTTAAAAATATAATTAGATTTAGCCTAAGATGAGCTTCGTAATGATGCATTTATTTCTGTCTAATAATTTAAATATGCAAGTGGTTTTACAAAATTTCCAAACACTTCAAATAAAAAAACAATGTAATGTACCATTTTAAAAAACTAATTTTTTCTTGCTTGGCACATTCTTATGTTTTAAATAACTCAAGTACCTCCATGATAATTTATTGCATTTCTTAAATTAAGCAGATTCAAATATAATTTTCTATAACTTCAAAAAATGTGAAAAAAAATCACTCTCACAGTAAAAGATGTACATTTAAATGTTTGAATAACTGAAAGGTAGTCAATGTGAAATTGACTACCATATTCATTTAAAAGTATTTAATAAGTATAAAAAATATGATCATTAAGTAAAGTGACAGAATACAATTTACAATAATAAGTTAAATCATTTCAATAGTTCTTTTTGAACCAAGAGAGAGAGTCAAGAGGCAAATATACTTAAGGACACACTCAGATGAAACAATGCACACTAAAAATATTTCTATGTAAATTTGTCATTGATAATTACATGAATAACTAAAAAAAATTCAGAATATCATAGAAAAAGTACTACCCCTTAGAGTATTGTTAACTGAACCAGATAAAAAAAATCAATGAATTTGTAATGTGTAGATAAGAAAATAACAAGAGATATTTTAAAAACATATTTATTTAAATAAAACTTTATAAGAAAGATATTCTGTTTTGGTAGACAAAGTAATGCTTTGTGCATAATAAACAAATCAGCTCATGATTAATAGAACCCAATTTATCTCAAAGGGAAATCCACTTTCTTCTCATGGCAGATAACAGAGCTATCTGAAAAAGAGAGAAAAAAAAATATGTGTGCGTGATTGAAAACTATATTTCCTAAACTACAAATATGTACGCTACAGAAATATACAAAGCATAAATAAACATTGCATTAGAACTTTAAGACAAACAAAATTAATTAAATAATTAATGCTAACTTCAATTAAAGTTAAATTAACGCAACTTAAAATAGAGTTCTGAAGTGTCCATGCCCTTTTTAATTGTAAATATTTATTTAAGTACATAAAAAATCCTTTTATTTAGAAAAAATAAATTACAAAGATATAACTTTATTCTTCACCCATTAACTTTATTGCTTTTAAGTATATTAGAATAAATCTAAATACTTTATGACAAGAGAATTAAAAGGAAATTTAAACCCAAGTACAGAATTTTAGAAGGTAATGGAAGAAAGAAAAGTAGTTTAAATTACTTAAAAAATATACAAAATATTTGATATAAACTACACCAATGTTACTTAGATAATATTAGAACACCAAAATTAATAAAAAAGAAATCTCCACTGTACAGTATAAATAATAAAAATTAATAAATTTATAAAATTGCTACAAAAGTCCTAGGGTGAAAAATTTTAGTCATTAAAATAGTTAACATTAATAACATTAAATTTCATTATTAAAACCAAATAAACATCTCATATATTTGTTCAATAATTAAAAATAATTCTTCCAATTTCATTGAGCATGTGTTATTAGAAAATTACATTTATTAGTTTAATAAAGTTATTATCACCCCCCCCCCCATGGGTTGCATATTGGTAACAGCCTTAGCAGGCACAGCAAGTCCTCAAATGTGAGAGCCATTTCTAGTATTGTTACATCAGAACTTTTCAAGAGCATTTATATATAACTGCATTACAATAATTTAAATTTCAAAACGGTCTTTTGTAAATTAATTATAAGAATTAAAAACTATACGAAATAAAATTCAAGCCTCAAATAATAATGGTTATGTATTAAATTTGGCAAGTAGTGATAATATCAAATTTTATAAGAATAAAACTAGATTACAAGATTGACCATTTTAGAATGCCAGTTATATAAGTTTGAGAACTTTCATTATAAAAAAAAATTCTTATTTAATCACTACCTATTTTTAAATAAGTTAAGATATCTGGTTCACCAACTAAAAATATACATAAATAGAAATCTTATTTCTGGTATAGTAAATAATTTGAACCTATTTTTGATAGCATTAGTCATGACATTTAGCTACAATACTAATCCACTCACATTTAGTATTAATAATTTATAAGCAATAATACTATAAAAATTATATTGTGATCATATAAATTTGAATTGAAGCAAATTGAAGGCCTGAACAGTTTGTATTTCTCTCTCTCTCTCTGTTATATTTCAATCAGTTTTAAATAATATTTTCAGTGAGAAATTCGTCATATAGCAATAAAAACACAATCAATATGTCATAAATTTTCCTACTTTTGTATATGAATTTTAAAACAAGCAAATATGAATTTACTTTCTTTATCTTACTTTGAACATTAGAATGAATATTTAAGAATTTTATGATACAAAAAAGATAAGTCTGATGCAAATAATTTACATTAAATTGCATACAACAAACCGTTTATGTTGCGCTTTGAAATGTATTTGCAGATCCTCCTTGCATGTGAAAGTTAGAGTACAATAAGAACACTTGTGGGTGAGTTCAGATGCAAAACAAACAGCAGGAGCTAGACAGAAATTAAACATTATCATTAAATAATATGTTATTAAATGTTCATATATACATTTCACACATGATTTTTCTATATTGTATACATACATAAAAACTTTTTACAAATAATATACCTGGATTTTTATATTCTGAATGTTTTATTGACTTAATTTGTGTGTGTTATCACTTTCAAAATGAACGGTATTTAAATTTTCTTCCTTTTCAAAAATCATTGCAATCAAGAGCAAATATTTCAAATGCATAAAAATGTGCAAGTTACATTAAATTTATTGAACATTTTAAGCATATATGTTCATTAAAAATAGTTTATTTAATTTTCTTTAATAAAAAAATACAAGTCTTAAATCCTAAAATAAACAACTATTTAGAAATGAGACCTTGTCTGTAAATAGGACAAAAACGACGATGACTTCCAAAGAATGGAAGATTCTTTAAGATTCTTCCACAACAACACTTAATAAAGCCAGTGTCTTGATCCACAGAAAACAAAGTTACTTTAAATTTTTCTTCACCCGGACTTCTTAACACCAGACTTTTTTTTGGCAAACGTGCAGTATCTGAAAAGATAAATAAATAATTTAAAATGACCTAATTATTTTTAAATAAAGATATTGAGCATTTTCAATAATTTCAGATATTATGAAATTAACTATTTATAATTGAATGCTTAAAATAAAGAAATCAAATTACACATCTTTACACAAATCCCAATTTTAGAAATACATTTAAATGTTAACAATTTTAATAAGTTTATTATAGGGTATACAAATTTATATACTAAAAAAGTGAAGAGATAATTAAGCAGTTTCCCTGGAGTAAATTCAAACAAAGCCCTTTATGTACATTTTGTCCTAAAAACTTAATATATATTAATGTTTATATTTCTATTACATTTCTAATATAAATTAGGGTTTGCAGCCCTGGGATCTTGGTGGTTTTTTCGAATTCCGGGATTAGAATAACTAATCCCGGAATTTAATTTTTATCTGAATTATATTTTGAAACTTTTTTTTCAAAGTATTGTGAATCTGATACTTCATTTAATGTATCTTATTTACTTTTTTTGTACTGTATATGGTTAATGTTAGTTTTCTTACGTGTTGAACCTTGAAGGGTTCGAGGAGAGTGTGTATGTTAAAACGTGTAATTTCATGTGTTCTCTTATTTTCATCTGTAACTTTCTCCCGTCAGAAAACAGACATTTCTCACACCCTCAGGATGTTCTATGTCAGCTAACTTAGAGGCTTTTAGAATTTTTGGAAGATATTTAATAGGGTTTTCAGCCTTGGGATCCCGGAATTCAGAAACCCCTGATCCCGGTGTTTTTTCTAATCCGGAAATCCCGGGATAAAAATAACTAATTACAAGATTTAATTTTTGTCTAAATTATATTTAAAAACATTTTTCTCATAAAATTTTCTAATAATTCCATTTTTCAAAAATTTATATTCTGTTTATGAAATATGTATGTAGAATTTTTTTGAGCAATTATCAGTGCTATATGTAAAAAAATATATGCACAGTATGGGAGAACATCGCAAATATCTAAGAGGCTCACTGCAATGCTTACACAATAATGTAAGCAACATAACAAGAATAGATTTTGTCACAGTTTCTTCTTCAATTAAATGCAGTTAATTAATAGTGGACCTGCTTGGAAGACTTAAGACACTTCAAATCCCATTGCATTACTAACAGCTCATGCAACTGGATCCTCAATTTCAAATGAGGTAACACTTAAAATTGATTCACATTCTAATTCAATAACTGGATCAATTTATATGCAAAAACCATTAAGTGTAGCAGAAGGACTAAATAAAGTTTTCAAAGAAGTATATGCACCAATGCAGTCTATTAGATTTGAGACTGTCATCAAAAATTCAAAAAGAAATGTCTCTTTTTTTTTGAAAAAGGAGGGAGATGAGGTGACTACCTAAAAAGAACATACTTCTATTTAATGACGATAATACCTACTACCTAGTAAAGAATTTGAACATGCATTTTCTATGGCAGGCCAATTTGTAACAAAAATAACAAGCCATTCCAACAATGAAATGCTAGAGGAGCTGTGTTTTCATAAGCTTAATTACAGAAACACAAGAAATGCTTTTTTAAAAAATTTCATTATGTACTATTTTTATTGATGAATTAGTCTTTTTATTTGTTTCCTTAAAATGATATTAGATCAATTTTTAATTATATTTTCAGTTTTATTATGCAATTTCAACTATGCTAAAATGTAAGTATTTTTAATAAATAGTCCAATCCTAATCCCGGGATTTGGATAATGTAATCCTGGGATTGAAAATGTGACATGGGATTGCAAACCCTAATAAAAATAGTAAACACAAAATATTGACAGAAAATTATTAGGCAAAGGATAAACTAATATATAGATACAGTAAATGATAAGATTTAAAAAAATAATTTAAAAAAACCCATTTAATACAACTATTCACAAACAGAAAGTAAAATAAATGAACAATTTATAACAATTTTGAAAAAAAAAATAGCATTGGAAACTGAAAATATTGAATAAAATGAGATTTACATTTCCCTTCTTAATATGTCACTGTTTTTATCTTCTAAATTTGAGAAAATAAAGATTGACTAAAAATTTATTTAAAAAAAAATGAACATACGCAAGAAATCTATTACAAGAACAAAATCAGCTGCAATATGAAATCATCTTAAATGATAGATACATAAATCCCAAGAACTGGAATGATTGAACAAAAAAATTTACATATTTATACATTATTTATTCTAAAAAGTGCATAAAAAGATACGAGCTAATGAAGCCTTTAAGATGGAGAAAGAATACATAAATGAAAAAAAAATATATGTAAAAACTTTTTATTCATACAAGTAAAGAAATATAAAAGCTTTTTATTAAGCATGCAAAAATATAGACAAACATAACCAGATTATTATTTTTGAAAGGGAATGCTGATAAACTTTAATGACAAAAATATACATAATTTAATTTGAAACTTCAACCCATAGATATTTTATATATACATTTATTAAATCACCTGCATCTGATGTTTTCCTTGCTTTTTAGAGTATAAAAACAAATTGCATAATGCATGAGAAGATGAATTTTAGAATAATAATTAAAAATGCTGAAAATTATAAAACAATCTGGATGTTGTATCAGAAGGAGGAAAAAAGGATTAATTTGAAAAAAAGAAACATTTATGATACATGAAGATTTATTAAAACTGTAAATTCTTAGAAAAATCATTCCAAATAAAATATTCAAACTAAATTATTCACTAATAAATACTAAAATACAAGTTAAAAATTAACCCATACAAAGTGCCATAAAAAGTAGAATTTAAAATGCATGGTATTATGACCGATTTATCTTTTCTCCTGAATTAAATAGGATTAGATACTGCTTAATAATTTCACATGCTCAGAATGAACTCAGGAAGGGAAACATATAATTTTGCAAATAAAAGAGCTTTGTAAAAACATCCTTTTATAAAATTTAAAAAAAAAAAAACATTAGAGGAAAATAAATAAATTCAAATCTGATTAGGCAAATTTACCTAAATAAATTGAATGTGAAATACAATAGGGAGTTCCAATTACGCATTTTAATGTAAACACTTTGTATGAGTTATGCAAGACTTTACATAAAACACAGAGAAAAAATTCAAATATTTAAACATAAAGAAGGCATACAATAAACTTTAAAAAATCCTATTCAAATGATTTTGCTATCTATAATAGATTTCCATGAAATTGCAAAAGTTCACCATTTGGTTTGGTCCTTTTGATTTACAGGGAATTTATGAGTTTGCACTCGATGGTATTTTAAAGTTTGATTACTCGTAAAACTACGAGAACATATTTCACATTTAAATGGTTTTTCTCCAGTGTGAACTCTTAAATGACGTTCTAGGTTATCCTTTCGATTAAATAATTTATTGCATACATGACATGGATATGACTGAAATGTTTCTTTTCTCAATACAATATTAGATGAAGTGCTGAATGTGTTACTCTGACTTCTTTGGAGAAAATCAAAAGCAATGTGAGCTAAAAAATAATGAAAAGAGATTAAAACATTTATAAAAATATACCATAATCTAAAATTTTTTATAAATATTACATTAAATTTATTTTAATCATTTCTACATGTTTGCAAAAACAGTACAAATATACGAAATGTAAATACATTTGCAACAAATTTTCCAATAGAGATAAATTTAAAAGCTTCACAAATCATCTATTGCATACTTCTGAGTTTTGTTAAATATTCTCGTAATGATCCATTATTTGAAATTTTATGTCCAGTTTTAAATACTGCACACAAGCCCCATGTACAACTAACTACAAGTACAGATTTAGACCATGTCTCAGAGAGCATTCATAATTAAAATTTCATTATAGTATAATTTGAGTCATTAATTCTTATATTTAGACCCCATTCAGACACAGTACTGAACAAATAAATCCACAAATCATGAATCACAAATACATCATTACAATTTATTGATTGTTGTTAAAGAGAACATCTTCAAATTCAGGTTCAGTGAATTTGAATATGCAACAATAGAAATAAAAATTCCAACACCAAGGAACAGTTGTGTTAGATAAACAAAATTTTGCAGGCTTGTTTATACATCTGAAAGAGGAGATTGATTCAAATTATGTATAAGGAGCATTAAGAGTGGTGCTCATAAATATGAATACAAATCAAGTTTACTTTAAATACATGCTGTAAAGTTCATAAGAGCACTATTTATTCTTGGGATTTCATGTAGTGAGTTGATGTTAATCGAAAATGCCCTTAAGACGATGAAGTCATTATTAGCTGCTGAGTTTGAACGAGGTTGTATGATAGGGCCCAGAAAAGGTAGATTTTCTTTTCACAATATTGCAGAAAGACTTGAAAGAAATGTATACATTGAGCATGATTCTTGGCAGCAGTGGTCAAAGGAAGGTACTGCCTCAAGTCTAGGTTCAGAATGGCAACGTGATTGAAAGGGAAGATCACCATATTCGGCAAATGGCTGTAGCATGTCATCCGCATCTGCAGCGAAATTGTAGATGCAGTTGGCAGCATAGTGACACAATGAACTGTTACAAACCCGTTGCTTAAAGGACAGCTTCAAGCCAGACGACCTGTAACATGCATTATACCGAGTCCAAATCACTGCAGTTTGCAATGTCAAGTTAGAGTTCATTGGAAAATGAAATGGAGATCTGTTGTTTTTATCATGAAAGCTGGTTCTTCCTTGGTACCAGTAACAACTGTGTGTTAGAAGGTGTCTAAGAGAGCGTCTGCAACCAACCTGTCTGTGACCTAGACACACTGGGCCTACACCAGGAGGTTTGGTCTGGGGAGCATTTTCTTTAAACAGCAGGAGCATTCTCATGGTGAAAATTAAAATGAATAAAAACCAAAAACATATATTTTCGAATTGAATTAAAAATTCTCTCAACACTCTATACAATTTTTAAAAAATGTTTATGAATACTGACTTTTTATTTGAAATCACTAATTTTTATATTATTTTTGCAATGGAAATTCAATTATTAGTATGTTTAAAGGTTCAATCTCCTTCAAACAATCTCTCAATTTAATGAAGTAACAAAAAAATAATCTGTTTCAAATTTAAATCCTTTTTAGATTACCATGATTTATTTTTTTCTCTAGTAGTTGTTACAAGAAAAAAGAAAATTACACAACATTACAATACACAACATTTACTTAAATAAAAAAATATTAATGTTATCTTTTTAGAAAAATAAAATGCACACATAAAATTTTTACTCAAAGACCAACATACAACATTTTTACAAAATAAGTTGTGAATTTTAGTTTACTAAAAACACTTCTTGAGATAGAATCATTTGTGTTACTCAAAATAATAATGAATAAATAAATAACAGACAAAACTACAAACATATAATTTTTTCACAATAATAAACAATTTGAAGCTTAAAATATATCAAATTAAAGTATCCATCCAAATCACATCACATTACATCTAATAATAGCTGGCTGGGAGGCGTGGTTGGTTTGTCGCTGGCCTTCTGCACCCAAGGTTGCAGGTTCGACCCCGGCCCAAGTCGGTGGATTTTCGTGATGCAGAAAATTGACAGCGGCCATGTCGTATGATTATATGGCATGTAAAAGATCCCTAGAGTGTCTGTTTGGCTTGGGTGCTCTCGGCAAAATTAAATCCTGGTACAAGTTTGTATCATCAGAGCTCAGGTGCCTTCCTCTGTGGAGAAAACTGGGCATCAAAATTACCTGCAGCGATTGGTATCCGCCTATATGGCACCGCACTAAAGAGTGACACCAGCTCTTGGGGATGTACTAGGTCTGCAATGGTAAAAATACCAATCCACAGCCCATCGGATAAAAAAAAATATGTTAGCAACTACAACCAACAATTCCCTTGAAATTGTTCAAATTTAACATTTCAATGTTTTTTTTAAATAATGTTACACTAAAGCTTTTTAAGTAAATGCTTTTTCACACAAAAACTGCAAGAAACATTCAAAATTCTAAGAAAGCTTTTTTAAATTCTGATTATTTGTTATGAATAAGTACACATAGTCATTCTTATAGAAAAAATTTACACTCACAATTAATTAAAAGAATTTATGCAAATATTTCAAATTTTGTTCTTAGTTTAATACCTGCTTTAATATTTTGAAAAAAAAAATGTTAAAAAATTTTTAAATGAATATATGTAACAAGAAAACGTACACAATATAGCAAATGTTTTCAAAACACAAACTTACAAAGTAGGAAATATTTTACAGAAGAAATTTTTTTTTGTATATGAATCACACATCTAACACATTATCTTAAAACACCAGTTTAAACAGGTTAATTTAAAAGAAAATTGCTGTAACATTTCTTACACGAAATCAATGCATTTACAAGAAATCATTAACAAGTATAAATTGATTCTTGTTCGTCACATACAGAAATTGTTAACAATTACAAAATAAAAAAAATATATTTAATTACAAAACATTTATCCTAACAGAAGCAGCATATAATCCACATGGGTAATATGTACTACTTCTAATGGAAAAGTTTTCTACAAGTGAACTAACACATTTAAAGTAGATATTAAAGTGATAAAATAGATTATTTATTAACAGTGCTGTAGCACTTGAGAGTATTGGCCATAGTATTTAAATCATAATTACACCCAAGTTGACATTTAGTTCAAACTTCAACATTATACTAAGATGACTTTACATTACACGAGAACAGCACAAGATCCAGAAAAGCAAGAGATCCAAACCCACAACCTTTTAGTCATGCAGCACATGTACATAAGTTTAAAATATATAAATTTAAATAACATCTACTTTTTGAAAATCTTGTTTCTTTTAAACACATATATATATTTATATCATTTTCAATTATTATGCAAAATCTTTGTAATTTTACCTTTAATACAAAGTGAGCACAAAAGATGGATCCAATTTTAAAAAATCATATTATAAAAACTACTGCACATATTACAATAAGTGGTACAAGAATACCAAATATTTTTTCAGTTACAAATGTTCAATGTGACCCTTGTGCTAAGCTGCATACATCAAATCTGTAATCCAGTTCGTTCAATACATTTTGTAACATTATTCTACCAATGGTTTGTAATGCTGCACAAATGCTTACTTGTCATCCTCTATTTGTTTTATCAATTGCCAAAAATAAGGCGTGAAATTTAATTTTTTAAAATTTTTCACATCTTTTTCTTTTACCAAGTTTACAGGTAGCAACTCTTGCAAGCAAAAACTCTTTGTCGTTTTGGTTATGTTTGAATTTTTAATCATTGCGACCTTGAATGTGCTGCAACCTGTTGATCATTGGGGAAGGAAAAAACTTGGTGTATTTCTTTTTACATTCATATATCAGTTATTGTAATATGTGCAGTAGTTTCAATAATATGAGTTTTTAAAATTCAGTCCATCTTTTGTGATCAACCTGTACATTAAATCAATAAATAAATTTAATACACAAAGAAATTACATTTGAATAAATAAAATTAAATCAAGCAACACAGCTTATTACCAAAAACAAACTAGATTATAAATGTAAAATTTATTTTTTGCAATATAATTAACTTAAACAGTAATTGGGTTAAGTGTAAGCACATTTGCTTTTATTTTCATTTCCCACACACACAAATAAAAATAATTTTCTTTTAAAATTTATTAGTATTATTCATAACTTTTGAAAAAATGCTAAAACTCTTGAATACAGTGTATGTAAAAGCAAACAAAATAAATCTATACAAAATAAAATGCTAAAATTTAATTTTAGAAAAATATAAGTTCATATAAAAATTTCAATTATGTTGTAAATAAACAAAATTATTAAAATAATCTTTAAAATGATGAAATTACAAAGTTCTTAAGCACTAATTTACAATTTTTTTTCATTCAGATACCTTCCACATTACAGAAAATGAATAGAAATATTTTAAATATATACACTGACCACAATGACAAATGCCGCAAATTTAGTAATGAAATAAAAATATTTGTATTTAATAATCTAGCATGAGAAAATAATAATGAAATTTTAATACTGCTATTACAGAAACAATAACAATTAACTGTAGAGAGCATATTTTTGAATATGACAAAAATCAAATTACTGATATTTACATGCACAGAATTTTTATTTTGCTTAAAGCTAGAATAAACAAATCGAGTAAGCCCTGAAGTAAATTTGAAAACAAAACAAAAACGCAGTTCTTTCATTAATTTTTTAAAAAATCTTGAAGCTTTCCCATAGTAATATGACAAAATTAATACAATCAAAATGCTTTTACATTAAGTAATTACAAATTTAAAAAATGCATATTATGCTAGATATAAAATTACGACAGCAATCTCAAAGGGTTAAAAACTAGCAAATTATCAGAATATCTTGGCCAAGTTAAAAAATTATTTGAAATTTTGGGAAGTTGAAGAATACTAATTTTATTGATACAGACAGCCTATATCCACTGGAATGAAATATTATTTCTATTAAATTGTAGTTGTATTTTAGAAGTTTGGAAAGTATTATTACTATAAATAAAAGATCAAGGACAGATATCCATCAAGATTCCATTAGTCTTAAAATCTACCTATAGATATAGAAAATACTCAAAGAAAAAAATTTTAATTTGAGAAAAAATCATCTTTATATACGCTAAAAGGATATATGCATACACAAAACTAAATATCACTAAAGCAAATTATAAGTCATAATTTTAAATAAAAATAACAAAATGATTATAAATTTCTTAGACAATAGCCACAAAATAATTTAAACCCATCATTTTTGCAACATACAGTTCTTTTAGCTTTTATGGATAAGTAACTAAAAATAATGCTTGATTTCAGTAAAAAACCAATAAATGCAATTGTAATTTCTATTGCAATTGCAATAGAAATCAATGCACAGCTACAGGTATTTATAAAAACAAACATTTGATTTTTAAACAGCGAAATAAAAATAATTAAAACTACAATTTGAGAAAGAACCAGAGGTTCTTTCAAGTTTTTTTTTTAAAAGAATTATATTCACTGCAATTTAGAGAAACTGGAATAGGAAAAAATAAAAACAAATTATTTAAAATAAGAAATGCAAATTATTAAAATTTCAACTGCAATAAGTAAACAGGATGTATACACAAATCAGTTAAAATTTTACTCTTAAAATTAAAAAACACATGCAAAACACAAAAAAATAATTAATCAACACAGTTAACTGGGATTGAAATGTACAAATATATAAACATAATTTCATTGCAGATCAAGAACTAAGACTGTTGGACATAAAAAAAGGAAAATTGTATAACTGAGAGCAGATTGTTTGAAGTATAATGTATATATAACTATATGTACAATAATGCTGTATATAGTTGAACTTCTACAGGCATAACAGATAGAAAGATAACACATTTCTATATACAATGCCATTGGTTTATGAAACAATTTCTGCAAATTTTTATAAATATTTAGGGCAGTAACAAAAATTTAATTATGTCCAACAGCCAGCTCTACATTGATGATTGCTGCCCACATAGCCCAAAATTCCCTAACATTCAATCTTCAATAATGGTTATTCTTAACTTTATGATACTTCAAACTCTCATTTCGCTTAAATGTTTGAAAACAAATGTCACACTTGAATGGTTTTTCTCCAGTATGTACTCGAAGATGAACTTCAAGTAAAGACTTGAATGGAAAATATTTTGAACAATATGCGCACTTATATACTTTCTTAACTTTCCTTTGAAAATAAACTCTCACTGTGAGACTGAGTCACGATCTGTAGGATGAAGTCTTGATTAAATTCATCACCAACTTCTGCTAAAATAAAAACATATCAATATATCAAGAATCAATGTAAAAGTTTAAATCTTTAAGAAAATATTTCAGTAATTACTTAGTAATGCAGAGAAATAAGAAAAATCTTCATACAATTTTCCAAAAATGTTTATATTACTTACTTCCCTTCCAAAAAACAGTAAATGGAATAAAGTTTAAGAAATGAATTAAAACACAATAAAGTTTTTGAAGTAGCATAATACATTTTATTAATTACATATTGCACAAAACAGAGTATACTGATATACATATTATTGAAACTGATATACATTAATTTGACTAAAAGATAAAAATTAATAAACAATAAATTATCACATTTTATGAAAAATTACATAACATTTTAACAATCTCTGTAAAATTTATTAGCAAAGCAAACTAAGATTGCAGGTAAGAATATTTTTGCTGAACAGAAATCGTACAAATACATCTCATTGAACATTTTTTAAAAAATGGTACTTTATTCATATAAATAATTGTAGTGTGATGTATTGTACTATAAAGAATATATTTATTGATTTTTAAAGAACAGTTTTATGAAATACTTTAAGTAAAATCTGGAGTATAACAAGAATTTTTAATATAAAAAATAAGGCCCTAATTTATGGGTGAGCATTAAATGCAGAGTAAAAAAAATGAGAGCTTTAAAAAAAAACGAGCCTTACAGTAGTCGCATACGATGTGTAACATCTGACATGTTATCATGGTAAATTCGCAATAGCAACTTAAATCCTGAAGAAAAAAATGAATAGAGTATGATTGGAAATAATTTTCTATGGAATAGTTATATTTTTAATGTAAATTTTATTTAATTAACACAAGGAGTAATGTAATTTTTTTTATCAAAAATAATTATTCTAGTACAATTTGAGGAAGAACGGTAATGATAACTAAAATATGACATATATACTTGTGATTTCAAAGTATTTAAAAACCGTTCAAAAATAGTGTCAGTAACAGTACCACTGTTAGTTGTCGAAACATTTTGATTTGTGTTCATTTCGAGCTTGAGTTCAACATTCAAAAAAGCTATGAGTGACTTGGTTTCTAGCAAACTGAAGTTAACTTTAAAATCACCACTCAAAATCATGGAAAGCCAGTGATAGTTTTTTTTTAAAAGGGCAAAACCACCTTCGGTATATGGTAAAAGTAAAAAATGCAGGAAATCTTTAATTTTTTGAACCGATTGATTCGGAGAAATTTATACGACCATCGAAATCACTGTTTGTCTACTTTCAAATAAGCATTCTGCCGCACATGTCCCCAATATCTTGAATAACAATACCCAATCCACTTGTTTGACGAAAAGTAATATCCATATGAGGAGCCACAACATGTGAGTTGTTCTGTTTGCGATAGATTGCAACAACAGCTGCTCTGTGGCCCGGTCGTTTAAATTGTACGCAGCAATCGAAGTCAGGTATCGAAACACGTTCGTCATTCTCTTACTACATCTCTGCCAACATGAGTAACGAGCAATTTTGTGAAATAACGTCGAAATTTGTTTGGTGAGCCCTCAGACTTTGACAATTGAGCGTAATTATTGCAAGTTTATCCTTGGTGAATTCTAATAAGACTTGCTGGTATGTGCGGATTTAGAGTCAAGCCCAAACAAAACCGAGTTTTTGAATTAGAATATTTTTAAATGCTAAATTTAACTATATAAAAAAGGCAGGCGACTTGATGGTTACTAGAGTTGGACCCCTCGTGGATATATCTTTACAAGAACCAGCTAAAGGACTTAGCTTCTTCTCTGAACCTAAAGTGAGAAAACAAAACAAAAAGCCCAAGGCTTAGACCGCAGGGGGGGGGGGAGTCCCTCCGGAATGTAGGAGAAAAAACAGAACTTCACTCTGAGGGTAGCGAAGAGACACCACCAAGCGTGCTGATTGGTCAAATTAAATAGCGCGTGCTTCCCCAACTTCCGGTTACACATTTCCGTCCCTTTTCACGAAACCACTCTCACAAATCTCCAGCAATCAAGAGGAAAGATGTTACACATCAAACAAACAAAAAAAAAGATGAGCATTGAAAAAAAATTAAGACCTCTACATACATCAAAATATTGCTTATTTAAAAGAAATGACATTTCTTATGAACTTAAAGGGTTGTAGTTCAAGAAATATACTATTTTTCTCTAAAGCTTTGAATGATACCTTGAATAAATGACTACAAAACATAAGAGCATAGCGCATGTACATTTTATGTTTCCTCGTAAAAAAGGGAGTGCAGGTTAAACAGCGAATATACCTAAATATTGCAGCTTGTAAATATAGGTGCACCTTATGCGATGGTGTGTATTATATGTCAGATTTTACGGTAATCAACATTTATGAAATGGGAGAAATATAAAAACAATTTTACATCAATAGATTATCATCCTTAAAAATAACATGGTGAAAAAAAATGTAAATGAATTAAAATGCAAAAACATATTTACATGTGTGTGTAAGTAATTTTTTTAAATATTTACATTTATATAAATACTTCATCCATTCTGAAGCATTAGAATACTTTAAAAGAATTTAAAATTCAAATAATGAATTAAATACAATCATCAATTTCACACGAGTATACATTAACAAATCTTGAACCTAGAATAAAAATTTTAGTACTTAAAAAACAGTAGCAATTGCAAATAAATAACTCTTAAGAGAATTTATGAAAAGACAATCGTAATAAATTGCATAATCTTTGTAAAATAAGTTTTTATAATAATTTGTTGGCACAGCTTTAACCTCTCACCCCACAAAAAATAGGTTAAGTACAAATTAGTAACAGTACAAACAAGAAATTTTATACTTTAGTATTACAGGTACAAAATAAGCCATGATAAAATTAATTATTTTATTTGAAATTATTTCTTATGAGAAATATTACAATCAGAAATTTTAATGGACAGATTTCAATAATCTTTTTATTTTAAAAGTTTTACAATGAATTTTTTTTTAAAAAAAGATAAAAATATGAAATACAGAGTTTTATTGAAAAATTCACAATACAATTTAAGTTAATTTTTTTCTATATAAGCATCTAGTCCTACATTTAATATTATGCTTAAAAAATCTTTCACATTTATCAAACACAAGATTTCTTTTTAAATTTAGAATCCTAATTATGTTGCATGATATTTTTGCTTTAGTTATTTAAAATAACTAAAGCAAAAATACCATGCAACATAATTTTACATTGTAATGCAATAATTTGAAATTTAGTACACTTCACACATAAAAAAATAATAACAAACTTAATCACGTAAACAAAATAAATAAATTTTATTTAACAGAATATAAATATCAAATTTTATAAGATCAACAAATTTGCTTTAAATTGTCAACTTATAAAATAATAAGATTATAAAAATATAATAAAGAAACATAAATAAGTATTTAAAAAAAAACTGTCAAACTCATCATTATTAATACATATATATGCTAAAATTCTGTTTGAAGAAGCTAAATTATATACCTTCTCATTACAATTTAATGGAATTCATATATATTTAAATATTCATGCTAAAAAGTACATACAGAGGGAAAAAAATCAAGTTTATTTAAATAATAGTGGTTTAAGTTAAATTCAAATTAAGTTATTAAATCCATATGGTACATTCCAAAATGGAAACAAAATAAATTTAAATAAATACATAACGATTTGAATACTCAAATTATAAACTAAGAATCCAGAAAAGAAATATATCTATTATAAAATATTAAAAACTATAATTTTGATTTTATTCTCTATAAATGCTTTAAAGCAATATCAACCCCCTTCCCCCGAAAAAATGGTATAAAAGTTATGAATAAAACTTTGAGCAACCAATAATAATTCAAAAAAAGGATATGAATTTTAATGAAGAATGTCAATTTTCATATATATGAATGGCGACTTTGTATAACATGATACTTCAATGCTTGGTTACTTTTGAAACGTTTTGAACATACATCACACCCATACGGCCTTTCTCCAGTATGTACTCTATTATGACGAATTAATTCAGCCTTGGTGTAAAAATATTTAGGACAAGCTTCACATTGATATTTTTGCCATGATGGTGGCTTGCCTCTTCTTGAAGGCACCAATGAGCACTTGGGTTGCATATTATTATTTTTTTGCAGAGCTATAGCTTGGATAAAAATAAAAACAAAAATTAGATCCTCCTTGTTTTAGTACATAAAATAAAATATGGTACACTTAATAGAGCAATATGTTATAATTAGAAAGATTATAGTACCAAAATAAAATTACATTTCAGTATAGATTAAAATGAATTAAAAAAATAACTATGAAAATAACTCAAAAAATTAATATATTTTGAAATTCCATACTTGAAACACAACTTAAAGAAAAACAGGAGAGAATGATTTAAATGTAAATAATTCAATTTCATTTATTTATGTGAATTAAATAAAAATTAAAATGTTCATTTTTAAAACTTTACATTTCTGTACATATTTTGTCAGAAACAGTTCTCAAGATATATTTTTTGTAGTCAAAATATTTAAATGTTTATGCAGAGGTAAAAACGATGTTCAACTTTTAGAAATTCATAAATATAAGAGAATAATCATTAAAAAATAATAAAAATACATGATAAAAGCTTTATTATCTAGACAAATATATATTTTTGTACATATTTCTCAATATCTAAATGATTCAAGTACATAAATTACAATCAAATACAAAAGCAAAAAAAAAAAAATTTAGGAGCATACACATTACACATGAAGTGTATATACATTAATAACATAATTAAACAAAATTATAAAAACAAAAGTAACATGTATATGTGCACACATTTTCGAAATGAAGGTTTTCAAACTTATACAGTAAATGTAACTTTATATGCCAGTATAATTCTTGAAGTACTTAAAAATAGAAAATTGAGGCTAAGGAGCCAAAATTTATTAAATTAGTATTCTTTAACATGAAATTGAATAGATGCATTATAACACAATTTTTTTAAGATAAAATAAATCTTACTGAGAAGGGGCAAAACAAAATATGAGGCACTACATATATGCTTACAACAATCAAAAGTTTGAAAAATTCAGTATGAATACTTTTTAAATTAAGATTTCACATCAGCACAGTTAAAAATTTCAAAATATTATTACAGTGCAGTAAATTTTTAATAGAACACTAATAAATGGTAGTAAAGTTTTCAGAATTAACACAAATTATTAAATGTAACTAATAAATATAATTCTAAATTTTTTTCTTACATTATTAAACACAAATAAAGTTTTTTGATACAACTGATCAAAGATTTTAAACTCAACAAAGGAAATAATATAAAAGATGATGAAGTTCAAAAATAAGTAAAATGAAAAATAATTTTCAAATCTACCACTGCATAAAATTAAATTCTATAAAGCTACATCTTAAGTACAAAGCTGAAATAACACAATGAATGCTTTCTTTAAAAAAAAAAACCTTCCCTTAAAATGCAAGAAAACTATAACAGAAAAATTACATCACTAGATGAGATAAATATCTTCTATCATAGACACAAACAATAATGCAGTATTTTGAATACACATTAAAAATATTTATATAATCATACAAAGCAAAATATGTGACTTAAAAAAGTGATAAAGCTTAACCTACCACATTAAAATTATCCATTTTATACCAACTTAATATAAATTATCCTTTTCAAACTTTTGATCTTTAAAGAACTTATGTTCATATAAAATTAAAAGCATGCTTAAAAAATATATTAAACACATTTTAGCATATTTTATGTCTTTGTATTAAATGGTATCTCAGGGAATCTTTACGAGTAAAACCACGAGAACATACATGACACACAAAGGGCTTTTCTCCAGTATGACTCCTTATATGACGAGCAAGATCAGTACTGCTTTGAAAGCTTTTAGGACATGTTTCACAATGGAATTTATATTTTTTAATTCTTGACATATCTGTTCTTGTAGAAGCAGTATCTTGTTCATGATTAAATGAATTTCCATCATTCCACAAAACTAGAACTAAAAGTAAAATTTTTTATTCACTAAAAAATAACTTCTAAAAAAGTTAACAATAGTTGAATGCAGTAAATATTTAATAACACGTTTAATGCAATTACTTTATACTATGGATAATATAGCATAATTAACTTGGGAAATATTTTGAAAAGTATGTTTTAAATATTTTTAAGAGGAAATTTTTTTTTAGAAAGTGTAATATGAATTTGGATGATTTCATTTTTTAACATCACATTCTAAAGCAATGTGAGGGCTATTAGCGACAGACTTCCCAATTTTAAGAAATAATCAAGTGACAAGGATGACACCTAAGCTCTGGCACTACACTCTAAAAACTTCCATACCATGAAAACATGAGCTTTCAACCGTGACTATTAACTCCTCTACATGGAGGTTGGTGGCACAAGGACTTTCTGGCCCCAAGTTCATGTGATTAATCAGCTACTGCAGAACATTATATTTTTTCAAATGGAGCTGCAGATTGGTAATTACCTTTGGAGATCTAGTTCATTCCCCAGGAGCTGATATCACTTTTTAGTATGGCCCCATATAGGTGGATACTAATTGCAACAACGTAACCTTTGAAGCCCTGTTTCCTACCCAGAGGAAGGCACCTGATTTCTGGCGATGCAAAATTGTATGAGGAAAACAATTTTGCTAAGAGCATCCAAGCCAAACAGGTACTTAAGAGATCTTTAACATGCCACATAATCAAATGACAGGGAGGCTGCTGATTTGTTACATCAAGAAAATTCACCAACTTGGGTCGGAGTCAAACCTGCAAACTTGGGCATACAAGGCCGCACTTAACCAACTACGCCACTAAGCCGTTGTACATTATAATATGAAAGTCAAGAAATGTAATATTTAAAAAAGAATACTTAATAAATTGTTTCAAATATTAAAAATCTTAAAATGTCGAAGACTTACACATTTTATAAATTTCTTTTGATTTATTCTTTATGCTTTACAAAGGATCATAAGACATTCGAATGTAATGTGTCATAACTTATTAAAATATTTCTGAAACATACAGATGCTTTATAAACAGTAAAATACACAGAGACATAATTTTTAAAAAAAATGGGAAAAGTCAGAAACATGTATAAATAAAAAATGTTTTCCAGTTTTCTAAAGCATTTTTTATAAACAATCAAAGTGGGTTTGAATTCTGTGGTACTTCATTGCCTGTTTACTTTTGAAATTTCTTGAGCATACATCACATACATATGGTTTTTCCCCAGTATGAACTCTTACATGACGAATCAAATCAGCTCTGGAATAAAAACATTTAAAGCAAAAATCACATTTGTGATTTTTTGTAGCATATTTTCCTTTAGTAGGCACATTAGCAATACGATGGGAAACACTTTGAGATCTTTTAAGAGCAGCAGTCAATTCGTGACAAATTTCAACTGAAATAAACAGAAGAAAAGTAATTTCAATAGACAATTTTCTTTAGGCTTTAAAAAGCACATTTTTTAAAAATAAAAAATAACATTAAAACAACATTGGTAATAAAATGCAAAAATTAAACTTAAAAGATTTAGTATTCGAAATATACTCTTCATGTATGAATACAGTAAAATTATTTTATCCACAGCATAAATTATAACAAAAGTTTTAGAAAACAACACAATTATACTTCAGTTTTTTACGTACAACAAGGCAATATTTAAAAAAAAATTCAACCTTTATTTCCATATTTTTCCCTAGTACATTAAATAACACAATATATTCATGCATAATTACTTATTTATTATATTCACTAATAAACCACACAAAACATTTGTAACGAGTGCTCAATTAAAAATATTTCAAAATTTTAGTTAAATTATAATCGATTAAAATGTATACTGATTTAATACTATGTTTTCCTTTTCCCATTGCATTCTACTCATATTTATAGCTGAACAAAGATAAAATTTGAGTATTAAAAGATATATTGAACAGACAAATATTAGCTTGACAGGACTTATAAAAATTTATTCAATAAAAAGTTTTAGAATCTCGTTGAAATTTGCAACAAATAGAACAAATTTGAAAAATGGGGGCAGCAGTTGCAATAAATTATGGTAATTTCAAAACTCAAACGAAAAATAATTAAAACACTATCAAATAACTTATACAATTTTTATAGTACAAATTCTAGCATGTTGTTAAAATAAAATTTTAAAATGTAATGCATTTATGTATTTCTAATTTTTAACTTTGTACTCAATTTACATAAAAGCATGGCTATAAGGAACATAAAAAACAGCTATGGAAAAGTAAATACTAGCAGTATATTAAAATGGACTTCATAGTATATTTCAAAAGCAAAATTAATTTGGTTTAAATTAGTTTTATTTAAAAAAAACTATTCCTTTTATGTTTTTAATAAACATAGATAATTGACTCATAATCTCATTTTTCTTATTCCCTACCAACATATACATATTGTGGAATTTGTAAAAAAAAAGGAATCTACATAAGGAAAAAATACATTTAAGAACAAAATTTTATAAAAATAATTACAATGTATAAATCATAATATATTATTTTAGGATATGAAAATGCAAAGAACAATTAGTTTAATATATCATACATCACTGTGACAAGACATGAAACGTGTGCATAATAATATTTAACTAAGAACATAATCAAAATTATATATTACAGAAATTCTAATTAGATTTGATATATGTCTCACAATATACAATCGCAAACTATTTTCAGATATCCAGGAATCTTTAACAGTAAATTTTTAAACATATTAAAAAAAACGTTCTTCTTCTTAACACGATTGAATAAATAAAAAACTTTTTATGAAGTAAAAGTTAACTCCCTGATAATCATTTGCAATGAAAAATTGAGACATAATTAATGTTTTAAAAAGAAACTATTAAGAATATACACAGAATTAATAAGATAAATAAAACATTACTTTTACAAAATAATTTTTTGGCATAGAAATTCATCAGAAAAATCCTTCAATTACATTCTTATTCAGCTCCAAAGATGACTTTTGGAAATTAAAGATTAATTTAAACTTAACTTGAGCAAAAATATAGACTCAAGTATTATTTTACAAAAGTAAAAAGTGTTCCTAAATACAAAAAACTACTAGTTATAAGATATAATAGCTTCATAAATCAATCATTTATTGCCACAGATTATAATTAATTCTCTTAAATGCTTCTAAAAATTCACCAAATGCACATATTCTATCCATTTTTAATCAAATCACAACAGGAAATAAAAAAATCAAATTATAAATCTACCATTCATTATTTACTGAATTACAAAACATAATAAATAAAAAAATTCTATGAATGAGAGGCAGAAAGCTATCAATAACTTTTTTTATTTTTCAAAATAACCTCAGATCAGATTTTCAAATAAACTTTTTAAAAACATTTATTCATCCTATTCAATTATGACAAAATAAATTAAAAAATTTTGGACAGTATCCAAATTCTATGTACAGGGAATTAGATTAATGTGTTGTGTTTTAAGTATTTGATTGAGCCCAAGATATTATATATATAGTAATTAAAAATGATAAACATTAAAAAAAAAACAATATCATTCACTTTCAAAGTTGTTCAAATTGCTTGAGTTTACTAATTTTCTAGCAATAATTTACTACCAATTTAACATAAAATCATCAAAATCTATTGTAATATTTTAATCTATGTTCATCAAAAACTTGCTAAACTAAAATAAAGAACTGGTATATTTCATAATATCTCAATTAATACTCAAACCCAGAAGAAAGGGAGAGAACATGTGTGTGGATACCACAACAATTTATTAAGCTTTTAAATACACTAAGCATACATGTTTTTATATTTGAAAAGTTTATACAATACTTATTTTAACATCAGTTAAATACATTTAAAGATAAACTAATAACAAACATGTTGGAATGAAAAAAGTCAAAATGCAATTTGATTATATACACATTTATGATTATAAACAACATATCAGCTCATTAAGTAATTAACAAAGTAAGTAATATGTAGAAGAGAACAGAAAATCTTTAATTATACAAGTACATTTTTAAAAAATCAAGTTCTTACAAAAACCCACAATAAATGGATCTCAAATGTAAATGCACAATATATTTCTATTAACATTTATCTATGATAACTAAATATTTAATCAACAACATAGAGCATCTGGCTTAGATTATAATTCCAAATAGTAGAAATGTTGATGAGATATAATCACATAAATTTATATAAGCTTATTTACACAATAAGAATATACAAATACAGTCGGACTCTGGTTTATCAAACCCCTATATTTAAAGAATTTCGCAATTTAACAAAATTTGTTTCTTTTTCAAATAAAAACGAAGGCAAAAAAAAAAAAATTATTTAACGTATAATAAACCCTAAATTAACGTATTTCAACAGGTGAGATTTTTTTTATTAGTTTGTATTAGAAAAAATTGGATTTCTCTTTCAAATAACATTCTTTTGGTCCAGAACAGAAAATGATTTTTCTTGTAAGCAACAAATTTTAGAGGGAAAAGGTTTAAATCAGCATTAGACTTTACAGGTGCAGATGAGTCATGAGAGAGTGTAACCTATTGTGCGAGTTTTGAATAGAAGAGGGATTTCCTTCCTTATTTCATCTCACTACAAAACACAGGGGATGTTTTAAGATTTATATGGCCATGAAACATTTGATGGACTGCCTATCTGAGCAACTGAGGTTGAGGAAATCGTAAATTTGTTGGAGCCAATGAATATTGATTATGAAGCAGAAACTAATAATGAGACTTTTATCAAAATTGTTATAATTTTTAATGCTTTACATTATTTAGAAACTTATGTAGCAGGATGTAAATAGTGCAATATTTTCTTTTCTGCATTAACTCGAAAAAGAACTCTTTCGAGTCAGGAATCAAAAAGATTGCCAAACATCTATTAGTTAGTATTTTAAAATTTCCAATTAACTGCTGCTTAATACACAATTAGTACTCTTGGCTGTTGAATAAAAAGTGTAATTTTTAACAATGTATATTTTTTGTGTAGTTATTTATAGTAAAATTTCCATTAGGTAAGTGCAAAAAAATTTGTATTTTGATTAGACCCCGATATAATGAATAACCCTGAATTAACAAACAAAATATTTGGTCCCGATAAATTCATTAAATCAGGGGTCCGACTGTATATATAAAAAGTAAAAGTGAGAAAATATTACATAAATAATCTATTTAGAAGCAAATAATTTGAATAAATCATCCAATTCATTTACAAACATGTGCTTTTTCTTTTGTTTCTAATATTTAATGTAGTTCTATAAACATTGATGGAAACTTTATTATTAATTTCAACAATTCATACAGCGTGTAGGTGAACAATGTTCCGTACACACATTTTTCCCGCATTTATTGCACCATTTGGTTGTTTTCTTATCTTTTGCTCTAGGACAGATATAACACCTTCCAGATTTTAATCGCTGTCTTTTGTTGCTAAATTCTTGCAGTTCCACTTTTAAAACATCACCAGGACATTCAAATTTATCATTTCTTCCTAAAGTTCAATGACAAGAAATAATTACATCATTGTTAATAAAAAATTTATATATAATAAAAATCAATTTTTTAAAAATACCTTAGCAATGATTTTTTTTGTGTGTGGGTATAAAGCTTCTACTTTTTCTTTCACTTAAGCACTAACATTTATTCAAAATAAGAATGATAATTTTCAGAATTAAAAACTACTTGATGATAAAAACAGAAAATCTTGAAGTGTATTAATTTTGAGCCTCCTTCAACACTTAAGAATACATCTTTTTTATACTCTTCAATATAATGCACTTTTTTTTAAACATTAATAACATTAGTTTGATAATTTCAATAATAACAAATAATCAATTTTTTTTAGAAAACCCAATTTGGTATAAATATTTCTACAAACAAACAAACAAACTGAAAAAAAACATAGATTGTAAATTTTGTTACAGAGAAATGTGACCTAAATGAAGACTGTAAAACAATAATAGTCAATTAAATTTCATCACATCTAAAAAATGAATTTTAACAAATTTTTAAAAAACATGACCGAATTCACCATATACTGACCACTTGCTTTATCACAATCTTGATAATATTTTAATCCAATAAATAGATAAAATAAAAATGTGGTAAAGTTAGCAATATTAAGTAAGTATCCCACGTACACTTATAGGCTGCTATTTTGTCACTATCAAAATTTTTATTTCAATCACTTCAATAAAAATAACAGATAAATAAAAATACTTTATAGGAATAAAATTAATGATTTAATATAGATGTACATTAATACAAAATTTTCAAGTTAAAATGAATATTTTATTCACATAAATATTTGCTCAGCAAAGATATGAGTACATGTTTTAATGAATGGTGAACTAATGATAAAGTCTGTTTAAAAAATAAAATGTAAGGACCCTAAAGCAGGAATTAGATAACTATTTAAAATTCCTCATGATTGAATAAAAATCTAAAAAATGCATTGAATGAAAATTATTATAGAATCAATGAGAAACGTTTCAGCTGCTTTTGAATGCATTTATGGATGCAATATTAAAACAAAACAAAAATTAATTTTCTTTTTTTTATTCATAGCAAAATTTTTATTTCCAGCAGCAGCAATTGATGAATACATCATTCGTTGGAGTGAAAGTGCTCCGCACAAACACACAGGGAGTAAAAACAAATTAGTATCACTAAAACGAAGAATTAAAAAAAAAAACATCAGAAAGTCAGTCAGATTGCAGAGCTTGTAACTGCTGTTTGGCCTTCCAGTATCTATCATAGATGTTACCAGAGACAGCATAGCAAACCCCCAGGTGCTCAGCATTCATTACGTAATTCGTCTTACCCAAAACACAGTTTGGAGAGGGAAGTATCTTTAGTCTATGTAGGTGACCCGCAAGGCAGTTATGCTGTTTCCAGCTTGAAGGCAGGAACTGCATTCCATCTCAGATCTCAATTGGCGTCTCCCTCCAAGACATATCACAAATTTTTTCATTAAATTTTAGTTTATAATACACTTTAAATGAATTTAATAAGTAATAAAGGTTTATTCTGTAGGTGTATATAGACATGTGTATTTCATGTTTACATCTTTATGTTTATTAACAGCTCTAGATATACATTAAAGCAGATAAATGTTGGTATTATATACATATGCAATAAAATACATTACAAAAGAGTTTTATAAGGTTATTTTAAATGCAGCTTTGTTTTAGTCAATGAATTGTGACCTCAGTACATTCCTAACTTTACCCATATTTATTTCAAGTTTTAAGTATTTATAAATAGAACAAACTTTGCATGATGAATTCAATAATCTTTATAAAATACAATTTGAATATTCTTTTGAAGACATATTTGAAATTAAGTTTTACTTGTCAATTGATAGATTATTTATTTATTTTTTTGGCTCTTTAAGGGAAAAATAATTTCTTGGTATAAGAGAGAAAAAAATCAAACAAATTTTTAAGAAATTTAAAAATATTGGTTTTCTAATTTAGTTTCCCCAGATTTAAAAAAAGAAAATTCAAACAATTACTTGATATTTTTCAATTGAAAGGAATTTTTTAAAACATCAGTGATTGTAATGTGTTAGGCCATTTATTCTTCTTTAATAGGGGCATTTATTTATGCTATCAGCCTTTGAATGTATTTTCAAAAGATTTTGAATTAAGTTATGACTTAAAAAAACACTCCATTATATTTATTAAATTTGTCTAGATAAAGAAAACAAAATATTTTTATACACAGTTTACCATACCAAGTTTTTATGGAAGAATCTTGTTTTATGTTTATTTATAAAATAATTAATCACAATTTTTATAAATCCATTGAAATAAATTTTTAAATTTTTTTCTCTGAAGGGCTATTGACATCTTTTCATACAGTAATTTATTTATTATCTTGTCGTATTGCAAAAAGGGCACAGGAGCATGAAAATTCTTGAATATCATCAGAATGATATCACCTTTTACTTATTTTTAGACTTTTTGTTTACGTGCATGCAAAAATGTGCAAATTTTTTTAAAATAATTGTTCCGCTCAACTTACTATACATTTTGACATTTTAAAGGCAATTTACATTAACGAAAATAATTATTCGAATTCAATTGATGTTTTTAAAAGAATATTTAATTACAAATATAAAAATAAAGCACAAAAATTTTAACCTTAAAACAAGAGAAAAAAATATATACAAGCATAAAAAGAAATGATGCAGTAAAAATATTCATTGAATAAATCAGGATTTATAAAAATAATAAAAACTACTATTTATCTTACACTTCTGATTCCTTATGGTGAAAATTTTTCACACAGTTCATGATCCTTTTCAAATACTTAAGAGAAATGAATATATTTTCTTCTTTGGGCATCTTAATAATATATGATCAATATTCCTCTAAAATATAAGATTTTCTCATCAGTTTTCTTTCTACACTTATTTTTTAAAAAATACTGATTTGAAAACATTTTTCGATTAATTCTGCACTGATGAGAATGCTGTGCTAGCTGAATCTAACACAAATAGTCATTCTTCAACCAAAATGGTTGATAACCCTAAATACCTCCAAAACTACATCACTATGAATTTTAGTATTTTTTTAATAGCCAATTTAATTTGCATAAAAAAAAATTTGAACTGATAGAAATTTCCTTGAATAATTTATAATTCTATAGTCAATGGTAAAAATTTGAATTTACCTAATCAGTTGTTTTTTTTAAGCCGAAAAGGCAAAAGAATCAGAATAAGTCAAAAGAAATTTTTAATGTAGCAGCTTAATCTTTATTGCTGAAAAATAAATATTGGTAAAAAATTGCAATGAGCGAGTGTAAAGAATCTTAGAAAGGTAGTTGGACACTAAGCCTTAAAAAAGCACAACTTAACCTTAAGTAAAAAAAATGTGTGTGTTTGAAATTATTCAACATTACAAAAATTAAAAACCATCTCACTTACTCGAGAAACACAAATAAAGATGCTCACATGCATTTTTTAGAAAATACATTTTTCCTCATTAACTAAACAATTTGATTATCTTTTGATTTGGTCTTTGGGTAGAAAAGAAATCTTCCTCTATTTTTTCTGAAACTGACTTTTGAAGATGATTCTTGAAATTTTACTTTTGTGATAAATCAGAAGGGCATAAATTTATTTCTAAACCTAAAATTCAAAAATAAATAAATAATAAACATAATGTAAAATAAAAAAAAAGAGAATTTATAGAATTCCAATTAAAAAATTCAATTCAAAGCGAAAAAATTATAAATAATTAAAACTAAAGTATAATTTTTTACAATGGAAGCTTTAAATTTCTTGCTTTTTTTAATAAAATAAATCTGCAAAACTATTAAATAATAAGTCATAAAAATTAACTAAAAAAATTCAACAAAATTACTCAATAATTTAAATTAAGGATTAAAAGTTTAAGAAAATAAATAATCAATAAAACTAATTCAAATACTTACATTGCATGTTAAAGAAACATTTCTTTTGGCATGTCGAATACTTGGTTTAACAACTTGCATATTTTTATATCAAATTTTGTAATTCAAAACTATCAATCATTTAACTTGATGATGAAATAAGAGTAAAAATTTTATTTTTTGGACAATTCATTTAGATATGCATATAAATACCCCACGTGCTTTTAAAACAAGAAAAACTTTTTTTTTAAGACAGAAAACATAAGATTTTATATTCTGATCCTTTGGCTAGCCAACCTTTAGAATCTGATATGGTAGTTTCTACTTACATTGTAAAGCAGTATTGATTCATACACTACATTTTCAAAATTCTAGCAGATTGCATTAATCGAACTCGAATTTTAGATTTATTTATGAATTTTAAAAACTATTTATAAATTTTGAATGAATAAAATTACTTAAGTACAGGGAAGCATACAATAAAAACGACATATACATTAAATAAGCAATTCTCAAATTGTGGGGAGCACCCTATGGGGGGCATGATAACCCTATGTGTGTGTGTGGTGGAAAGAGCATATCAAAAATAAAAATATTAATTTCCAAATACATTCTGATAGAATACTTTCTGACTTAATAAGGATACATGTTGCATGCTTATTGCAATCGGTTTTAATTTAAGAATTATAAAGGAAAAGCAACAAAATATTTACCCTATTGCTTAAAAGTAACTTACTTATAAAATATCTATAACTTAAAGATAACATGTACGAAATTTAATACTTATCTTGATAATTTATGCAGTTTATAAGGACCTATTGTAGCTTTAGGGTATAAGTACATTATTATTGCATTCAAAGTATTGTTATTGTATGGGGGGAACCAAGGAAAATTATGAATGAAAATTGGGTCACCAATATTAAAAGTTTAGCCATCCATCTGGTATAGTGGTTAGTGAAACTGATTGCGGTGCCGTAGGGCCTGGGTTCGAATCCTGGAGAAGGCATGGATGTTTGTGTTGTAATCCTTTTCTTTGTGATGTGTGCTTCATGCTTACTTCTATGTAAGCCCCTAAGTGATACTTTGTGGTGCATGGGGTTATAAATGTTCTCAATTAAAAAAAGTTAAGGTTTGAGAAGCACCGCATTAAATTTTTTAAAAAGAAATGTAGAAATTAAAAGGGAAAAAAACCCTTATTTTGCAGCTTTCCTTTTTCATTCAATATAATTTTTTTTTGTTGAAAATACAAAGATATTGCAATATGAAATAACACTAACAACAAATTTAAATAATTTCACAATTAACAAACAAATAAAAAAAGTTTTTTTTATTGTTTCTAAAGTCTATTTCTGACAATGTAAGCACTTAATATGATAAGGTCATTAAATTTAATAGCAAGTTTTACTCCAATATAATATGCAACATATGCTGAATAAAAAAAAGTTTTTCTACATATATACACCACTAGAAAATATTACATAACTACCAACAGCAAATAAACAATATTCTCTAATAATTAACACAACACAGACATTTATTTGTTAACTTGAAATTCAGGCAATTATTTTTATATTACTATTTCATTCAGAAAATTAATTTTCCATTTATAACTTTTGTTACAATATATTTTCATTGGATTTTCTCAGCAGAAATGCTATTATCTTAATATAAATAAATTCTTCCATAATTTTTATACAATACACAACTATTACTTATCAGATTTTCTGACTACAGAATACAATCTTTATCTTTATAGTTGCAGGTTCATTCCTTTTAACCCTTTGAGTGGTAGGGTTAATTTTCCAGTAGATGGTCCGTAGTGAGTTTTTTTGACAATCTCAGACAAAAGTTTTGTTTCATTCAGGACAAGTGAATATGCTCTAAAAATATTAAAACAATCATTTATTTCATTTAGTGCATCATATTTTGAGGCAAGACCAGCAAATAGATAATTTTAAAAATTTAACTCTGAATGGTAAGTTTCAAAACATGGATAAACACAGAGACCTTTGTCGCATTCTTTACACATGTACCTAGATTCTGACCTTTTCTGTGGTTTTTTAGTTGTATGTTGACATACAAAACATCTTCTTTGAGCAGCTCTTTTTTTGTTCCCAGTAGAGGGCACCAATGATGGGAAGTGCCTGGCAGTTAACCTTTGAGGAGATGGAGCTGATGATCTCCCGCCCTTCTCGATATTTCTGTGCGCACTGTACTCTTCCACATATTGGATAATTAGATCACTTATGGCTAAAAACACAAAACATATATATACATTCATACCACCTTAGCACAACTTCTCACTGACATATATGCATGTCATTACAACTCAAAGGGTTAAATACAATAAAAATGCTACTCATCAAATGCTTAACACTATTATAGATGAAAAATTAGAAAGAAAAAAAATTACAGGATTCAGATATTAAAAGTACATGTGTATGTAATTTTATGCATAAGAACTTATGAGTCATTTGTTGAAATGCTATAAACTTTGATGCAAAATTGTACTGAGTGAGGGGGGGGGAGTAAAAATGATTATGCAAAATCTATTTGTTGAGACAATTTAAACCAGTGGTCTTCAAAATTTTTCGACTCATGGAACTTTTTTTAGAGCTATATAATGCTTTGGGGAGCCCCCAATCCCCACACTCTTAGAAGAATATATCTTTTTAAATATTTAGAGTTGATCAACATGTTATAAATACTTTATGTAAAGACATTTTTTTAAAGTATTGTATTCATTAAAAAATTTTAATATTTTTTTTATGAATAATTTTAATTTATGATCCAGGCATCATCAACCCATGCATTACATTTAGTAACTAAGATATTTGCTTTTTTTCTTCGAAGTCTATCAAAATTATCTGCAGTAGCATTTCAGATTCTGTGTTTAATGTGCATTTACATTTTCTTTTACACTTAGATTAATATTTTTCACTTAAATACATTGTTCTGGGCGGCATTAAAATGTGAATAGCTGGGTGAGAAATAATGCATATTCTGCAGGAATTTGCAACCAAAATTTAGGAACTGTATGTGTGTTCTTGCTCAAATTTACATTTTAACGTCATATCTACTAAATTGTTGTTCCATTTCCTACATTATACATGTTTTCCCCCCAAATGGAAAAAAAGTCCCTTTTCCCTTAGAAAACAATTTAGTTTTGCAAAATATTGTACAAACAAGAATAAAATTATTTTGTGGAACCTGGAAAAGTAAACAATAGAATATTCACAATTTAGTAGCTAGTACATATAAAGATAAGGTGTTTTAATCTTATTTTATATTATATTTAAAGTTTAAACATATTACACAAAATAAAGTGATTTACATATAAATAAATTTTTCAGTTTTTTAATGACCTGCATGAGTTTTAGATATTCATGGTTGTGCAAACTGCATAGAGAATGGGAATCCATTTTGCATACACATTTATAATTTACTTTTTGTGACTCGAGGAACCCTTACATATGCCTCATGGAACCCTAGAGTTCTGTGGAACACAGTTTGAAGACCACTGATTTAAACCAATGACATCTCTCTCACTTGTTCTTATCATTTTAACACAATTAGTAGAAAATTGTAAATAACGGAATAATTTCATAATAGTACAAATATTAGAAACCTATCTTTTCCCCAGAATGAATTATAAGAAACCCAAATATAACTTTGACTTCCCCAATAACTTTGTAATCTACCAACAATTATTGATGATTTTAAAGGTATGTGATAGGTATTATATATACAATCTGAGGGTTAAACAGTCCCTTAAGAATGGCATATACAGTATTTTTTTATATTAACCACATTATAAATATGATAAGCAATGGATATATTTCAATACTATGTAAACCAAAACTCTTTGTATCCCTTCAGAGGAATATTATAGTCAACCCCAAATATAATATTTATTTTCTAAATTGGCTGGCAGGTAGTTGGTAGTTATCTCACATAAAATCAGAAGACAGACCAATAAATTTAATAAAAATGTTTTAAAAAAAGCATATCCTCATTCTATTTATAATACTATAGGAATATTAATTATATCAAATATAAGACATAAAAAATACCAGCTTCTTATTAGATTTTCATGAACTGTTTAGTATACATAAATTAGTTCACTAAATTTGTATTAAGTTTGATGCAAATTTAAAAAGATAATGCTCACCAAATGAACACTTCGGATTTTAAGGAAACAGCTGAGAAATCAAATCAAACGCTGAACAATAAATTGAATTATTGCTTATCTTCATCTTAAAAATTTAATACATAAGAGTGAATAATAGAAATAATGATAATAATAAAAATTAGATTAATTTATCTTTAAAACTTGATGAGAAATTATAAACACCGAGAATGATTATTTTTCTTGCAAGATAAAAAATAAACATACATAATGAGAGAAGCAGAAGAACTCATAATACACACAAATACTTTCTTATAATCTTCTTTGATATATTACAAACAAACACAATTCATAAATGTCTTTACATAAATATAAAATGAAAAATATCTTAATTATGTTGGAAGCTTTTCTAAAGAAAAAATACATTTACATACACTTTTTAAAGAATTATTTGAATCGCTTCAAGCAAATAATTCATTTTGTAACAAAGAATGAATACAACTGTTTCTAAATGTTTTGAGAAAAGGTGGTGCTGATATACTGAATGGTGTATATTTAGACTTTGAGTTATGTATAACTTCTCTACTCAAGCAAATTGCAGCAGACTGTAAAAATAAATGGTTTATTGAGCGACAGTTGGAGTGTTGAATTCCATGGCTAACTACAGGAACATTGAATACAAATTGAAAACAAAAGATGACCACTAGCATCATCTGTATATGCGGATTGTAACAGGTGGATAAAACAATTTTCTTCGAAATAAAACTTAAGTATATTTCTTCTATTAATAAACTTGAAGATTTAAAATCAATTAACTTTCTTAAGTTTTAATTTAATATGAATAAAATATTCAAGTAAGGAAAGAAGGAAATAATTTTTCATACAACTTTTATACTTTTTGAGATGAATTTCATAATGCAGCAGAAACAAGTTAATACCTTCAACACATAACAATTCATACACATACAATTGAATTCTTATGAAGTTTATATACGGGAATGCCAATGAAAGTTTATTTTCTTAATATATATTGATTTATTGTAGGAATTATAACAAGAAGAATGCTTTAGAAAAGTGATATAAAGGAAACTAAAAATATTATGCATCTGTCAGATCATATTCAGCATTATGTTACATAAATAACACAATACAACTCACAGGCATTTGCAAATTAAATCAAATAATTTAAAACACAGACACAAAAATAAGAAAAAACACATTGAATATGCACAAAAGCTGCATTTACATACATATATCATATGCATATATAAATATAGTTATCTGACAGATTAAAATAAAAATACTACTTTCATAATAGAAAATAAAGAGTGAAAAAAATGTTAGGCAACTTTAAAACTACTTAATGTGTTTCAAAAATGTAACTGTTTTCAAGTTTCAATTTCATGCCTTTGTTTTCTGTGATATTTTAAAGATTGGTTACTCTTAAAATGTTTAAAACAAATACCACATTTGAATGGTTTTTCTCCGGTATGTACTCTCGTATGTTCTTCAAATTTACTCTTAAATTCGAAACATTTAACACAAAAACTACATTGATATTTTTTTCTTTCCAAATTTGTCATTTTGAAACCTTGACTATTACAATTATCAGCATCACAGACGATTCGATGAACTCCTTTTCTTATGATTCCATTATGAGCAGAAATTTCTGAAACAATATAACAAATACACATTTTATTCACCGCAAATAATTTCAATTCCCAATGTGATTTCCAACATTTTCATAGAACAAAAAAATAATAATAAAAAATAAATAAATAAAATAAAATTGATACAGAAAAACAAATATATGGATAATTTATTTACTCAACATTGAGACTTCTACTATAACATCAAGCACAGAAGGGGAATTCATAAAAGTAAAAATAATCTGCTGACAAAAAAAGTTTTAAAATAAATATTTACTTAAAAGTTAAAAATATGAATAGCTTAAACATTAATATTAATCAGCCTGCACAAAATACATTATTTAAAATATGAGAAATATAACATGAACACGAAAACATACTCTTAGATAAACAAAAAAATTATAAACAATACAAAGTAAATACACTTATTGCAGCAAAGTTTTATTTAACTTAATGTTAGTGGAATGAATACATGGAATTTTCATGTAAATAGTCATTTTTTAAATTTAAAAAAAAATGTTTTAGTTTTTAAAAATTAGATAAATATTTAAAAAATGGTAAGCATACACTAATATTAGAACAAAATAATTTTTAAAGAGTGTTCCATACACCCACATTTAATTCTTATTTTTAAAATATCAAGACATAAAAAACAGCATATTTCATTTAAAAACAACATTCAGTAACTCAAAAACACAAATGCAATAAAATACAATATAATCTAAATATGCACATCATATAAAATTGGGTATACTTGCATTCTATGATATTTTAAATTCTGATCATTTGTTAAACACATTTCACATCTATAAAGGCTTCACATTTTCAAATAACTTAAAAAGAACCTGCATTCTGATGTCAGAATGAGTATTAAAAGAAAAACTCTTTAAATAAATAAAACATACACACTTTTTGCAAAGAAAATTATGAAAATGAAAGTTTTATAAATACATTTAAAGAATAATGGGTAACCAGTTATTTCTATAACTCCAAAAAGCCCATACAGTTAGCAAATGATAAAATGAAAAAGAACTTACACAGATTATACATTAGTTTTATTAAAAGATAGCATATTATTAAATGAATATATATAAATAAAATGAGACTAAAATTACAAATAAAATGAGATACGATTTTAAAAATCCAGCTTCTTAACCCCTTAACTGCTGCGGGTGTGTGTGTATATATATATATAAACCTTTCTGAATTACAAACCTTTCATAGTGCAGCTATCTGTGAAAATATTCTGAAGGATTTGTGATACAATGCAATGGCCTGCAAAGTTTTTGGGAAGGATTTACTTATTTATGTCTTTTTCTGCCAATACACCTCATGGCTATATATGCTTAAGTAAAAAACAGTGGTATTGGGAAGCAAATAATACAATTTTCCCTCAGCAGGAAAGAGGTTAAATAGTTCATTTCTTAAAATGTTTTACTAATGACTTTTACACAGAAGCTTAAAGCATTCATATTTATGGAGAATTTTTAATAAAACATTTTATACAAATTTTCCTTGAATAGTTGGCAACCATGATCATTTAAACTATAGTGCAACTGTATGCATAAATAATTTGTAAATAAAGTATAGCATCACATGATAAAAATAAACTTCTCAGGCATAAAAAAATCAATCAATGGTATGGAAGTTTTTTTCATGAAAACATATTTAAATTTAATAAGAAAATTATTAATGAAAAATTAAATGATAGAATATTTAGGATTTATAAATCAGAGAATGATTTCAAAATATTTACATTAAAACAAAAATGTTTTCAGAAAAAACACTTTTGTGTATAATTTTATTTAAATATAATTACCAAATAAAGTTACTTTTTCAGGAAAAAATGAACTTTTTAAATAATTTGTTAAAGTGATTAACTTATCAAGAAGATTCAAGATGAACTTGTAATTTGTGATATTTTAAAGCCTGGTTGCTTTTGAAATCTTTGCAACAAATGTGACATTTAAAAGGTTTTTCACCAGTATGCATTCTCATATGTGCCACTAAATAGCTTTTAAAAGGAAATACTTTTGAGCAAAAACTGCAACTGAATTGATTTTTTGAAAGACCTCTCAAAATGGTCGTTGAATCAATCTTTTCTTCCAGTTGATGACTTTTTCTTTGATGTTTCAAAACACTCAACACCTTATAACAAGTAGAAGCTAAAAAGAAGAATCAAATCTATCAATTACTTTGAACAGTATTTTAAGCAAATTTTTAATACTTTGAAAAGGAAAAGAAAATTTAAGTGAAATTAAGTGTGAAAAGTTTTATTTACAGGAAATTTTATTTGAAATAATTTCCTTTGTGAACATTCAACTTTTTTAAGAGCTTTTTTTTTTTCTAAAAGAGTTCAAACCAATCATAGCTAATTGAGTGAAATTTAAGCTACTTGATTTTCATACTTACAAACATTTAAATTACATATTCAATTTTTAACATCAACAAATACGCAATTTACAGAAATAAAGCCAGAATTAAAATTAACCATATAGTATTTCAATAGTTACTTAAAGATTTGTATAAAAAAATATTTTTCATTTTAAGATTGCTGTATCTAAAGTATGCAATTACTTTTAATTGAAATGAAAGTAACAGTCTTACGTCTAATAATATACATAAAGTATGTTAATTACTTTTACAATGCTATTTTCTAAATGCATTAAAAACCTTAATACTGCACGGACATACATTTATGAAGAAATTCTGTAATACCACACTCCACAAAAGAATGAATAATTCTAAAAAATTCAAATTTTTACATCACATGTTTCAAAAAGTTTATGAAATACAAAACCAAACAAAATATTTAAAATCGGAAAGTTTTATTAAAATTGAGAAAAAATTTGAATCTGTTTCATTCAGGAAATTTATTAAGGTCTAACGTTTCACAACTCAAATTTTTAAAAATAATTTCAACTTATTGTTTATTACTGAAAAATTAATTAATTAAATGTCCATCTGTGTCAATTGAACCCCGGAGCCTGTTAAGTTTGTTCTTTTCTGCATTTTTGCAGGGGATTTTGAAAATTTTTCCTGACTTTTATTCATTTCCCATGGTGATTACAAGAAAATATTTTGTGGTTCTAATTTAATTAGGAGAATTTAAAACTAAATATACATAGAACATCTGCTGGTGTCGTTTTGACACCAAGGCTATTTATTTATCATAATAAATAGCTGTTGTTCAGCAAAAAATAGTTCATTAAGTAGATACCACTAGTAAACAAACTTCTGGAAGAAATATCACACATTTATTTGACCTTGAATACAGTGTTATTGGGTTCACAGTGGAAATGAGTCAGTTATACTAAAATTGCTGTGTCTAAGTGTTTCATTACATTGCATTTGCTTCTCTGCTATTATGTTCAAATTACGTAAGTGCGAGAAATTTCAAAAATCAGTTGGACATTTAAGAGTAATCGAAACCCTAGACATTCTAGCGTTAAGAGACTGACAATCCATTGTATCTTGAAAACAAAATGTAGCAAAGGAATAAAACATGTAAATCTATAATGCTTACATTTTCAATAAATTTATTTACTCATTGAATCATCAATTTATAGAAAAATTGATACAACACTACTAAATAAAAAAAAATCAACCCATTTAATATAAAGAAAATTAAATTAATCTGTACTAAATAAAACTTTTCAAAAATTGAAAAACATGCAAAATCCTGAATAAAGACATCCAACTATTGCTTGAAGAATATTTGAATATTCATTTTATTTTTAAAGGTAAAAGCCCAATAAGAATATTTTAGGATATTCAATGATTATTTGAAAATTATCAATCGCACATTATTTAAAAGTAATAATTTTTTCTAAAAGAATTACTTTCAAACTATTTTGTAATAAGCATTCCAAATTCATATTTCTCTATATATTACCATTTATTCATTTTATTTATAACTACATACAATTATACAAAAAATTATACATTCTATAAACTTGAGATAATATTTGTAAATGTATAAACCATTCAAAACTACATAATCTATCAATTTCATGCAAAATCACTCATTATTTTGTTTTTGTGCATTTGACATAATGTTAGTCTTAAAACTTTTCTGCCCTTTGAGTGTTTACAAGATGATTCAAATACCATTTACTATAAATTTTGATACAATTACCAAATTTAAACATGACAGAAAATGCATCTACAAAGAAAATGGAAAAATATAGTTGGAAGGTATATTGGAAAAATATGGATTAAAATAATCTGAAATTTAGCAAAGCATTTTTAAAGGATGTTACAAATGAAAATTTTTACAAACTTATAGATAAATACATATATTGTAATATGCAAATAAGAGAACATATTCTATTATTGTAAATGGAAATCATTCAGATATAAATTCAATATGTGATACATGTTATGCTTAAATAACCATAAATTGGGCATAAATACTTTTAAAAAACATCTCAATATCAGAAAAAGAAATTTCACAAGCAACTTTTATGAGTAGTCATTACATGATATTTCAATGACTCATTTCGTTTGAAACTTTTAGAACAAACTTTGCACTTAAAAGGTTTTTCCCCAGTATGAATTCTCACATGATGCACTAGGTTAGTTTTACTTCCACAAATTTTATGACAATAGGGACATTCATGTTTTTTATAAGACCACTGTTGAGCAGAACTTGTTTGGGCAACATGAGAGCCTTCAAAAATTTCTGAATTCCGAGTTGTGAATACTGTGTGTACAGTCTCTTGAAAAAAGACTAAAAAAAGAGAAAACAAATTACTCAATTGTATTAAAAATTCTGTTTTACTGAATTAGAAAAATAAATTATACATATACAAACAGAACTTTAAAAATTATAAACAAAGAAAACATTGTAGTATGGCTTGAAAAGTAATAGTAAATCTTTAAAAAATAAAACGAAAATTTTTCATCATATTTCTTTATTACACATTTTAGTATGAAAAATATAAAACTACTATATACAACTTTAATTAAAAAAAAAACATAACATACAAAAACATTAATTTTTGAACTAAAAAAGTCGATCATAAATAATATTTGTGCACCCTCCTTATAATTTGCTTACATATTTCTTTACTATTCTGAAAATATATATCAAAACTATATGTGTCTATTAGTTCTCCAAATTTAAGAATTTCACTCTAGTGTCATCAGTAAAAGTTCAGTTTAAATAAGATATTCAAAATTGCTTTCCAATTTTTTAAAATTTTTTTACAAAAATCAGTTTTATAAAAAAATTTTTTAACTGATTGATTTGTGCAATTGATGATCAATAAAATAATATGGAGAAAAATAAATGCAGACTACTTTACAAATCAACATAGTTACTTTAACAGTATATTAAAACAAAATATATTATTTAGCAATATATATCAGAGATTTTTCTTTTGTTAACATTGCTTGCAGGAGTCTTCAACTGGATCATTAAAATGCTTTGTTTTTGTTGAACAGGTTAATACACTTCAGCACACACACACAGGCACATTTTTCTTCAAAAAAAAAAAAAAAAAAAAAAAATTAAGGTTCAATCATCAACATTTTTTACTTAAATATATATATGACTATTTGATTACTTCTTTCACAAAGATAATAGCATATAGAATTACCATTGCCACTGCTATATTTAAACTCAAGATATGACAAGCCATGTTCTATTAGAGGTTGAAATAAATTTTTATTTTTATTTCTAACCAATGAGCAATTACAAAATTAAATTACTGAAGTACACTTACCTGTTATTTCTGAATAAATATGTTTATTGAAATTTACTGTTAACCCTTTGAAGCGCAGAAAAATAAATTCGCTGAATTTTTCAAAATAAAATTATAAATGCAATGTATGGAACCTAAGAACAGAGAAAATACCTTAAAAAAAAATTAGAGTACATTCCCCCCCGAGGGGGGAGGTGGTTTCATAGAAGTACCACCGCGCACCTACGACATAATTCTCGGATGAACAATATATATGATTTGCGTCAGATTTGTAAGTATATTCTTTATATATTTTGTAATAAATTTACAAAATATGCAATATTAAATATTAGAATTACTTTTTAAATATTAAATAATACAAAATATAACTATAAGCGATTGAAATCAACTGCAATAGCCAGTAAAGTTTTTTTCTCATTGTTTCTTTATTAAATTATTAAAACCATGCAGTAATACTGAAATAATAAACCCCTTCCCCAAATCAATGGCAAAACCCCCATAAATTATTAGTTATTTCACTGCCTGAGTCAAAGAAAAAAAAAGGGCTAAATCTCTCACGTGTGCGTGCTATAAGCCGGAGAAGAAGCGGACAGTTTTCATGTTCTAGGTGTGCGGTGCTATCAGTCTGAAACCACCCGAAAATATCTTTATATAAAGCACTTCTTTTCATTATTTATCATACTAAAAATTAGTTATGCTATGAACAGCATATGCAGCAAAAATGTACATACCTTACTTTGAATTTTTGTCTATTTTTATTTGTTAAAAAAAATCTTTTTGAAAGTGGTTAAAAAAGGCTTTTAAAATGATGCATTTTTCTCACAGAAATAAGAGTTTTCTGTCTCGTGCTGACATCTAGTGTCTTTTATAAGAGTTAAAAGATATGTTTAGGATCAATGGTTTCATTGAAATACCATTGCGCGTTTAGAGATATTTTTTAGAAAATGGTGGTTTCAGAGAGATACCACTGCGCGTTAAAGGGTTAAACAGTTGGCTAGTTGTTCAATTTTCAAATTAAAATGAGCTTATATATAGAAGTAATTCACAACTGCATATAAAAATGTTTTACTTTAATAGACTGAAAAATACTAAACATTTAGAGAACTGTGACAAGTGTAGTCTGAAATAACTTATCAAAGTAAATTTCTTTTTAGGGTAACCAATGTGCAAAAAACTAATTTTTTTTTTCCTTTTAAAATCAGGTTTTCAGGTTCCTGGTTAACTGATTTTAAACAATATAAAGATTTCTCCTCAAATACACTTCCAACTCTGGAGCTTAAATTGATACTTTGTATTAAAGAAATATTTCACTGGACTTGTTAAAATAACAGTCATTGACAGTCTTTTCTCCAAATATGCCTGACACAACCTACTTTTAAACATATGAATCACAAACTTAAGTTGACACAGGTTACTTTTCTCATTACATGCACATCCTTTTATGATTCAAATCGAGAAGGCAAACTAAAAAAAAAAGAGAAAAATCAATAAACATTTTCAAAAACCAATTACATATGTGAATAATAAGTATAAACATTAAAAATGAAAAAAATTTGATAAAATGTGTAAAAATACTTATTCTACTTTAAATATTCTTGAAGGGATTTTATTTAATTTGTAAGTAGTTAAACTTGACATTGTTCAATACTACACACACCTTAAAAGAGAATAACTCTTAATTATTCCCATGAATAATAGTTCTAAATGAATATAATAATTCCTACATGAATTATATTTCTATATAACTTACATTTCATGAAAATTACACACTAAATTCGAAGATAAACTGAAAATTTTACAATTAATATTATAAATCAATCTTAAAGCTTTAGATTTTCATAGAAATACTTAAAAAAATAAAGAAATTTTAAAATTCAAAATGTTTATATTCTATTGAGGAATTAGCATTCTTGCTAATTATATATTTTTTAAGATTCCTTCAATATTTCAATATCTGAGAGAGTATATTGTAATTCTTTCCCTTTTAAACTATTTTAAGGGCATTTATATTTTCCCCATGTATTTTTAATATTTCTTTTATAAATCACATAGTCATTTCTTATCAAAGCTATGAACATATTGTTTGTATCCCACTTCAAAGTACTATTTTGTAACTAAAATATATATATATATAAAACTTATTCCCTTTTTTGGCTATTTTGAATACATTCTTTTAAAAAAGAAAAAAAACAAAAATAAAATCTATCAAAGTAGTCAAAATAAAAACTGCTGCAGAAAAAATAAAGGAAAAACAAACTTTATGTCGTAAAATTATGAACAAAATTAATGTAATCATTCTTATAAAATACCTTTATGCAAAACATACAGGAATAACTTTTTACAAAGAATTTCACAAATACTATTTATGGTAAAAATACTTATATGTAATTAATAAATTGCATTCCATAAATGGCTATCAATAAAATTAATTATCAAAAATATCTCTTAACATTTATTTCATATCAAAAAGCCCAGTCTTATCATTATGTGTGATTCGTACATATGCAATAATTTAACACAAATAAAGTTAATAAAAATAAATAGTAATTTATATATGGTCTACATGTCAATAAAAAATATCTGAAAAATATATAAATAGCTCATAAAATTACCATTGATTTTTAAATCCTACATCAAATTATTTTTTCTTTTCTTTTTAAAAATAAAACCATTAAAATTCAATGAATATATATACTTAGACCATAAAAATGCATGAAGTAATATCCATAAATATTGTTGACAAAAAACTATGTAATCTATTTTTGACATTAATTAACATAGGATTTAAACAAAGTACATACATTAACTAACATTTTTTAAAAAATCAGAAAAATAGACATTTTTAATATTAGTGTTTATTCTAGACAGCAAGATATAATAACATACTTTTCATTACTTACATATTATGTTTATACTTCAAATTATATTTATTATATAATAAGCCATATTTTTTCGAATCTAAGCTACCATCAATTCTACGCCACATGAGATTTTCAGCATATTTTTGTGAAAAATAAAGAATGTAAAATAGTTTATCGATATCCAATATTTACGAAATTAAAATAAGATCTAATAAGTGAATAATTCATTTCACCAGCATCAAAAATGTAAAATACATAATGTGAACATGTAATTACTCTAATCATCAGCACCATGCTATTCGCTCCAACACATTTTTCCACCTTCAACTCTATGTCCATTTATGAAATGATTTTTAGTAGCATTAACACTGGGGAAAAGTATGGCTTAAAATCGAAAAATTGACTTATTTTTCAATTTAACCTATCCTAAAAGCAGGGCTTAAATCTGAAAATTATTCAAAATTTTATTAATAATTAATCCTATACAATAACATGTACAATAAATATATTCATTGGTACATAAATATTTACATTTTATTTATTTGATTATGAAATTCCACAAAAACAGACAAAATATATATACAATTCAACTACAAATGTTACTAAATATATATATATAATGAATCGAATGAGAAAAAAGAGGCAGCTTGTGTGGTAATAACACAGGATGTCTACACGAGCTTACAGTGAACTGATCTATCCATTTTCAAGTCTGTGTGAAAATAGGCAAGTTAATTAACAAACTGAAAAAGTCAAAAATTTTAACTGGGATCTTTTAAAATACCATTTTTTAAGTTGGATTTGTTATTTTTAACCTATAATGAAGAGTCACTGCAAAACAAAGAATGTAAAAGCATGATTATTCAGATTTATTTTCCTCAAGAATATTAATTTTTGTTCAAAACCAAATTACATTTAAAATAAAAACTGTATATAATCTAAAATGAAATTAAGATATACAAATGTTTGAATTAAGCAAATATGAAACATTCCATTTCAACATTTATCTCTCAAACTGAAATTTGGAGATGTCACATCCCAACTTGTTTATTTTAAATCTTTTTTTAATAAGCTGTAAAACACAGTTGTGTTTTTTGCTTAATAATTATTCTTTCTGAACTTTTCCTCACACTTAACTGTAGAGGCCCTGAAAACTCAATACTCAATAACCCAGCAGTCTGGATAACTCGGCCACACTCTTGCAGGTTGAAGAAACCCCATGTGCAGACCCGCATTCCTTTGAAAAAATAGCTACTTTTTGCATAGTCAGCTACTTAATTTTCATTATAGGCAGCTTTAAGTCTTCATAAAGTTATTTTCTGAGGTGAGTCTGATCAGGTAAATTACTGTATATTAAGAATTCTTCAATTTCCATGCAGTAAATGCTCTATGCCTTCATAAAATACATACTTTTTCTTTATTTAAGGGTGTTGGGGCAGTTTATTTTCAGTTGTACTCTCAAGCAAATAAAATGTACCAGTGAAGAACAATATTTTCTGAGGAAACACTCAAACTTATTTTTTTAATCCATTCTTGATAACCAGGTATTTTCACAAACTCGGCCACCCTTTGGTCCTCATTAGGCCGAGTTTGCAGGACTCTTCTAATATGCCTACTTGCAGAAGTTGGCTACAATCAAAACTGGACTATTTTAAGACTGTGATCGATATTAAATGTGAACTTAAGATGTGTTTTTTCAAATAAAATAAAGCTGATATTAAAATCACATCTGAACCTCTGAAAATACCAAAAAAGGAACATCTTATTTTACAATTTATTTTTGACTAAATTAAGGCATTTATTCATTTTTAGAATCTGTTCCTTATTCCCCTCCCCACCACATTAAGTGGATTTCTGATTTGAATGTTAAAGCAAAATAGGTAAGAAATGTGTATTTAATCAATGTTTTTAACCTTTCAAGATACTGAATGATAAAAGAATAGGCTTTTATTATCATACCAATTTTTTGAATATTTGGGTATTTTTTCTTCTAAAAAATGTCACAAGTGTAAGTCCTGTTACAAATATTATGCAAAGATTGCCTTAAACCATATGGCATGATCAATACTTTTGTCTCATTCAATGATAAATATATTTTCTCTCCTTTTATTTAAACTACATTGTACTTCAGAGACTCATAAAAAAAACCAGTACTAACTAGAAACTAAATCAAATAAATAATTTAGTTTAATAAAGACTAACCCTCAATCAAAAATCTTCAATAGTATAAAAAACTCCCTAATTCTTTTTTTAAAAAAGAAAAAAAATTTGGATAGATAAACAGGAAATTGATCTTCATTATTATAATTGCAAAATGAAGAAATGCTAGCTGAAGTTACTGTTATATTCAGAGGTATTCTTCGAAGAATAACAATTCATGTCACCAGAAACAGTCCTTTGAGAAGTATTTCAAGAACAAAGCCCAAATATTCTGAAAAGAGAAAAGAATATGCTATTATCCTTTACGTAAAACATGAAAATGAAAACTGTATACTTAGAGCAAGTTTTAGTTTAAAATGTAAAACATACTCAGAATTTTTTTAGAAAAAAATTACAGGCTCATAATTGTATAGCACATACATACAAAATATGAAACGTTTCAGCCAGCACAAGCAATAAAGTCACCGAAAATGATACAAACTGAATATTCCCGCTAATGACCTTTTACCACCACATTTTCAAAAAAAGTTGCAGTCTTTTTTTTTTTATTATCAGTAATGCCTTTATCATAGTACATCCAAAACAGATAAAAACCAATGAGAATTAACATTTATAACATTTTTTTATGTGTTTATTGTGTGCTGTCACCAATAAAGCTTGCTTAGTAAGATTTGTGCCAGCAAAAAGGAATACTTTGGTAAGTATTTACGTATTATTGCAACAATCCCCAACGTTCAGATAACTTGCCAAGTTGGTGATCCCAATTTCAAATGAGTCATATGTGCTGAATCAGCAATAATGTGCTTCATTTCACATAATGGAGTCAATAGGTTGCGATACTATGTAAATACCCTTTGTAAGACCCCTTTCAGTAGCAATTATTTGTTACTAATAAATTTCAGTTTACTAAATTTGGTGCTAGTTTGATATCCTGGGTCTATGTGTTAAGTTGTTGTTTATGTTAGCCAAAATGGGCGATAACGTTCCTATATGGTTACCTTGATATTTTTAACATCTGGCAATGTGGTTGCCATGGGAATAACATATATTAAAAATAATTTTTATTGTTTTTTTACCGTGGTAACGCTAATAATTTCAGACAATTTTAATTTGATTTCTTTAACAATTTAACTATTTTAATTGCCCATTTGCTATATTGCAAGCTATAATTTCAGTCTTCTGTTTTATTTTGGGCTGTTTTCAAATACGGATATTTCTAACATCATGCGTAAGTACTAGGATATTTTTTTTTTAAAAAGTGAGTGTTTTAATTATTGCTATAAAAATCGTCTATTTTCACTTTATTTTACTTTTTTAAAATGTTTTTTTTAACGTTCCTTGTTCAATGAAATTTGTTGAAGGAACTTGCAGTTTTTGGAACATTGTACATTTTCAGTACTTTTTATTTGATATTCATTATTAATTTTAATGTACATTATGTAATTATTTTATTAATAATATAATATAAAAATACAATTATTATTATATGTGATAATCATATAATATTTGTTATTTGTAATAATTGTTTTTAAATTATACTTTTTATAATTATTAATTTGTTATTTATTTATAATTATTATGTTAAATGAGTATTCTTATGTACGTTTCTTATTATATTAGAATATGATGGTAATTCTTTTTTATAATTACTATTAAATTATATTATATGATTATTATTATATAAAATAATTTTTTCTATATAATATTATATTATTAAATAAATAACTATACAGTCATAATATAGGATTATTTATTACATATTGCATAATATTACTATTAGTTAATATTTTTTTAGATTACATTGATATAAATTTTTTATTAATCTTGGTTATTCTCAATCTCTTCATATATTCTTCATTTGAAATAGTTTTTACTGTATTTTAAAAGTTTTTAAAATTATTTTCCTGAAGATCTCTTACTGCTAGGCCACTATCTTGGATTCTATTCCAATGACATGTGCGGCTTCGCATGATTCTTTATCGCGCAAAGTAGTGTTTGGCGTGTAGATCCAGGATATCAAACTAGTTCTCTAAATTTATCAAAATAAAAAATGGCATGCACGATAATACTAAACAAACAGTCTACAAATAAATTATAATTTAAAAACTTGATCTCTAAACTTCATTCAACTGAAAGTGACAGTGCAACTGTGATTTTAAAATTAAGTGTTTCTATTAATGTAATCAAGCATGTTATTTCAATTAACTACCCCCGAAAAAACTATAGTATTATGAAGTATATTTATTTAAAAGCATCCAAATTCATACAAACAATATTCTTGTTTTTTCTACTGGGGGATCAGTAGCTGAACTGTATTGAAATGTATATCTTACACTCTATAACAGTACCTGTCAGCAGCCCAGGGGTTACTGACAGGTACTGGCTGCCTGAGGAACATTATATTATTTCTATTTTATTTACGGTGGAGCATTTCTCTCGGGTTTGTTCAACTTTTCATGGATGAGAGATGTCATGTAAAGCCCCACCAATACCATGCATGTGCAAGATATTGTAATACATAAAATTTAATTAATCAACGTCCCCACCCTTAGTGGGCATCAGTAAAATTATCAAAAATTGACCACTCCAAAGAAATAAAAAAATTGGGGAGCACTGCTTTATAACATTTAATTTACATAAATGCTTTGCATCACTTAATGTTTCAGAGATAAAAACTATCAGGAATGAACTTTCTATATTTTTATAAACAAAATCAGTTTAAAAATTAGCTTCTTTACATGAATAGAAGGCATATTTACTTTTATAAAATGTAACACTCCTTTTTATTTTAAAAAAGACAGAGTATAAGTTTAATAACACAAAATAAAAAGAGTATATATAACTTTTTTTCATATTTTAATGCAAATTTTACAATTGAATTCATTTCTAAGAACTTTGAACATGTTTCAATTGTTTCTCAGCTCTTTTTAGCATACTGACTAATAATAAAAGATCAGAAATTAATTTTTTAAGAAAAAACCAATGATTAACGTGTAATGGGGGTTTCAAGTGGAATTTATTGTAAAATTAGAGAATGCTCAGTGTTTGCTATTCTCTCTTGCAATAATTTTATACTAAAAGATTTACATGTGATACTGTCAACCACTTTGGCCAAATCAAAATGTGTCACCGAATGTTGTCACCAACATAACATGTAAATCGTTATGTTGTAATGCAAATTATAACCTTTCTCAACTCAACTGAAGTTCTACCCTTAAAAAATTTCTTTCATTAAACTAATGGAAAATGTTTTGTAAAAACATTGTTTTTTTTCTTTCTTTTCCTTTCAGAGGATAATTTACATTTAATGTAAAAAGGAATTATTCAGACAAATCATGCAGATCTTTTCCATCCAGATGACAACTCTGAAATGTATCTAAAAAACAAACAAAATGAAAATTTCTTCCCTTTTGGCAATGTGAAATCTATTGTGAAAATTGTTTCTCCCCCTCTTTCAAATGAAAACTCTTAGAGAGAAAAACAAGAATGAAATTACCTCAATACAGATTTTCTGCTCCTTTCTTAAGAAAATTCCATTTAAATATAAAAAAAGAAAGAAATCAACATCAGATGCTGAGTTTCCCCAGGTGAAAAAGAAATAATGGTATAACTTTATGCTGTTGAATAACAAATAGGGTTGCCATTTTTGTATATTTAATGCTCAGTTTGGCAAAGAAAAAAAATTTAAGCATCAAGTTGGTAATGAAAATAGGATAGGGGTTGAATATGTCACTAAACAATATCAACAAAATTGATCGAAATGCATTATTGATAAATTTTTTTAGATAAAATGCTTGTTAAAACTAAGAATGTGCAAGAGAAATTTTAGAATTGTGTGACAAAAATAATGACTAAATCTTATTACCTCTTTGAATACTTAAGTAATTTGAAGAATATTTTTGAATTCATGTATAGTATATGCCCATCACTCCAATTCATTTCCAGATGTCTTTTTTAAAAACTTTTTTTCCTGTTTTTAAAGCACAGTAATACACCATAAGTCAGGGTATGATTTCGGATATAAATATATATAAATTATTTTTATTAGGGATGGAGATGAAAGAAAATATGGTACTTGAATACTATTGCATGAATGCCAACATTCAAAATAACTCACCAAGTTGGCGACCCCAATTTTGCATGTGCCGTTCTCGCTGAATTAGCAACCATGTGCTTTGTTTCATACGTCAGCAATATGGTTGCAATATGTTAGTACCAAAATAATTTAGGAAAAAATGTTTAATATTAGATAACAATACAAAATCCCTAACTGAAGTTATTTTGATGCAAAAGGTTTCCTAAAATCTAACAAAGTAAACTGCCATCTCAAAGACTTTTTTCCAAAAAATTATCTCGTAGCATGCTAATATTAAAAAAATTTTTTTTTACAAAGAAAAAACATGCTCATCACTTGAGTTTTCATTTTTTAAAAATTTGTAATCCTTTTAAAACTACACTGAGGACTTCTGTCAAATTTCCAAATGTCATTCGATCTTCTGATTGAACTGGGTCTAAAGACTCAAGTTCTTCGATGTCTTGCTCATGCATTTCTATGAGCTCATCAAATGTCAGCTCCTGATTGTGGGAATCCAGCAATTCTTGAACATCATTCCTATCCACTTCTAGATTTATTATCAACAACTTCTTCAATCACATTATGAATTTAGACAATTTTTTTCCCCTAGAAGCAAAAAATGAACGAACGATATTTGAAAATCATGCAGTCAAGGTAGCGTAAATCAAGGTTTTACTGTATGTCTAAATCAGTTTAATAACTTCTAACGATATTGTTATACTTCAAGGCACATATCTTTATATTCTAAAGTAATTTTATATTATTGGGCAATAGTAGAGATATTTGAGACTTCAATAACAAGGTTATATACTCAAATCAGCAGTGGGCAATCTTTAGAGCTACATGAACCTCCACATGTATTTTATTTTTGGAGGACCACTAATATGATTTTAGAAAAAAAAGGTAGATACATTTATAGGTACTTGTGTATTGTACCATTGACTAATATCGCCTAATCAAAGAACATTGCCAAATGCTGTCACCATTTTTCGTTTGAATGTGCAAGGGAATATTTCCCACTATTAGCTGTATATTGCTGCATTTTGGTGACATCTCTTTATTTGATGAAATTGGTGTATGGTATAACACATAAATACCTGTTTATAAGATAATAATCAGAAAGTTTCAATAAGTCTTGCTGTAAGAACTGTAAATGGTTTTCTGTACCAGCCTAAATAAGAAATTTTAGTGACAAAAAATGATATAAAAGATAAAAATAAGGATACTTACATATTAACACAAAACTCGCCAACTTTATTAAAAACAACCCCAATTATCTATGTGTCATATGCTCTGAATTGGCAATATATGTCGGCAAAATTTTTTATTTTATATTAATAACTGTAGAAAAAAAATTTGGGGTTTTATTTTTGTCCACATCTTTATATTCAATGCCACCTTTGCGAATTATTACTTTCAATGTTGGATAGAAGACCAGGTGCTGATGCATTAGCGTCACCACAGCAAATTAGCGCCATGAGAATCCTATTTTGATATCAAAACAAACATTCCGTGTTTTTTCGGAAAAAATACCAATCAGTCAGATTTGCGTGACGCTTATTTGTAAGTACCGAAGTCCAAAACAGAAAAATGAGCTACTGGCACTATTTGTGGCATAAGTTCGATATACGGACTTTTTTTTGCAGCTTTTTTGGCACCTTTTTCGGGCGATTCTGCACCAGAATCTGTCTACCCTGATTCCCCATTTTCCGGTTCCGCGGGGTTTTCGTTTTATGGCGAATTTTCCAATCAGAGCAGTAATTTTGTTTTATGGGGGGAGGGGGGGATTCTCTAAGATATCCTTCTTTTCATCTTGGATTTTCAACTGTTCAGACATAGATATTTCCGGACAAGAATTCACTGCCTTATTTCCTATTATTTCTTAATATTTATTTAACATTTATTAATTAATAATTATTTAATATTAATAATAATTTATATTTATTTAATATTAAAATTAATAATTATATTAAAAATTATTTATAAATAATAATTATTTAAAAAAATTTAAAAGTTTATTTTTAATTATTGATTCGGTTGAATATTCTTTCATTATTAGGTTGTATTTCAATTCTTTTATTATTATTACCTTATTTCTTATTCATATTACTTATTAATATTTCTTTTTAATTACTGAAAAATTATTTAATTATTGCTTAGGTTGACTTAATTCTGTCATTATTAGGTTATATATTCTTTTAGTATTAATGTGCCTTTATCCATATTATTTATTAATATTATTTAGTTATTTATTAACATTCATTTTTACTTATTGATAAATTATTCCAGTTATAGATTAGGCTGACTATCAATTCTTACATTATTGTTATTAATTTACAAAGAGGTTAATTTAAATTTTAAAAACCTTGTTATTTTATATACCTTTAAATATTGTAACCTGTTCCCTCTAACCATGGGACTATTTGCAGTGTTTATCCCAAGTATAAGAAATTTCAGTCACAAACAGTTCCTGTTTCATTTTTCTAGCAAAAGGGCCACATTTGGAAAAAAAAGGGAGAATTTAATCTTGATTTTGTTTATGAAATATATGTAGGGATAAGAAACTATTTTTAGGTTTTGCAAGATAAACTCATCCTCTCTCTCTCTCTGATTAAATTAGAATTTTTTTACTGCAATTGCAATGTTCTGATGAAGTTTGGGAAGAAAAATTCTATTTTAGATGGTTAATCATGGATTTGCAGAAATTCCTGGAATAACAAGATATGTGGTTCAACTAAAACCATACATCTTGCCTTGTGGTTCTGTTGCAGCAAACTTAGATGGAAGACTTTGCAAAACTGTTTAGTCAGGTGGAAAGGGGGGGGGGGAGGCGGGGAGTATCGCGGCGTTTCGTGGCAGCTAAGGGGGAAGGGAAGGGGGGATGCAACCCTGTGCTTCCCTTGGCGACTGCTGTCGCCGAAAAAAAAATTTGGCGATTTTTGAAAAAAGTCCGTATATCGAACTTGTTCCCTATTTGTTTATTTTGACATAGCTGTGGGCTTATGTAGGATTTACCCCCAAAATTGGTTCACTGCCCCTTTAATATGGCCAATAATAGCGTAAAACAACAACTACAACATTATTAACACCTCATGATATGCATATTTCGTTCACATTGACAAATTATATGAAAAAAGTACACAAAAATCTTACCTTGAACAGAATTCTTGAATGAGACCTCATAAACCAATAGTCAAGATGGCTGTTTTTAATCTTTATTTGAAGTACACTACGACAAAATTTTCACTTATTTGCATCTCTATTTTACATTTCTATACCACTGAATAGGAACTACAGGAAAATCGCAAAAACGGTAAACAAAATCAACAATCTTTTACCGCTAATTTACCATGGTTGCCAATTCTCACTTTCAAGTGATTTAAATAAAAGGAATCGCTTAGTGCGGAAATATAATGTTTAATTTTTTCAATGGCAATGACAACGTCAAAATGGCTAAAGATAGATAAAAGAAGCAGTTTAGTTTGAAAAAGTAATGCTTAATTTTCAGAATGGCAACGAAATTTATAATCTATGAAGTTCATTTTATCTGATCCACTTCAATTGTTGCCATCTTGTATCTTTACCGAAATTTTCTCTTTAAATGTTGTTAACAAAAATAAAGCAAAAATTACTTGTATAATAAAAGTTTTAAAAACTTTTTGAAGAATCTTTTTGCTTTGGTATCTTTATCCATTCATCAAACATGAATCTGGTTTTACAAATGAAAAGTAAAAGTCTAATCTCAGCTTTGAATGCAATAGAAAAAACATAACTAATTTCTCTTTTCACTATCATAAATTTAGCCTTTTGTATTTCTGACATTTTTTTCTCTAGCGGAAAAATAAAAATCACGTAGCTCTTATTTACAAACTTCATCTTCATCATGGTTTATGAACAGAATTCCTATATTTGAATGTGATTCGCTCCATTTAGGGATCTTGGCGTATTTGGTTAATCTTAAAACCCAAAAGATAAGTGTTCCCTTTCTTTTCGCCAATAGCCATCAACTAGCAAGTGCAACTTCTTTCATCAATCAATCAACCAATCATCAGCAAAAACGTAAACTATTGCAGTTGATTGGTGTAATCGAAAATATATATTGCGGTTTCGTTTTTTGTCAAAAGATTAAAGTTAACGATGTTTGTATGAGATGTTTGTGTCAATATTCCGGTTAATTTGAAGAAGTTTACATTGGTTTGGAAATCTTTGATTGATAGTAAGTAATTTTAAAACCATCTTGCTTCAAAATAATTTCAATTACTTTTGCAATAATTTCATATGCATTTTCAAATCAAGAATAATTAATTACAATTATTTTTATGATTGCATTTAACGTGTAAATTATCAGCTGAAGTATTATAATTCATCTTAACTTCATTTTAATTTATCTTTATTTATTTTAATTTAGTGTAAAAAAATATTCCTCTTCCCTTAATACCAGATAAAAAATATTACTCAGAAAATCATTAATTTGTTTTAGTTCCTACATTCTTAAATATTTCAAATACAAATATTCAATTAAAATATGAAATCATTTAAATTCAACCTTTCTTAACTTTAGCTCTTTATTCTGTGTATAATTTGATTCAATCTGTTATATTTTGTTAATATGATGGAAAAATTTTGAAATGTGTATCATATTACATATTTTGATAAATTTTTTTATCTGCAATCCTAATCTTTAAAAATATTAGAATGAGTTTATTTTGCAACTTTTTATATAAATTGGATGTTTTTAAGTAAATAAGTATGTAATTAAGTTTTAAGCATGTTTGCGTGAGGTAAAGTTTAGGATGTCCCTTAATGAATTTTTTAGTATCTTCTAAAACAGTTTGCGTGACTATCATTATGTATCAAAAACTGTCTGAATTGAGTAATATATCGAAATCAAACACATGTATACCAGAGGTGTACATAGACTACTTTTATCTGAATTGTTTGCATTTTAAAAAGCACATAGACGGAAACACTAAAGCATAATGTTTTTTCTGAAAATTAAAAACTTTTGAATGAATAGGGGTGAATCGGTTAACCTTCAAATCCCACTCTTGTATATGCATGGATTTTGAGCGTGTAAATTAAAGACAAAGGAACTAATATGATATATTACTACCCCATTTTTTCTTGTGTGCAATTTTAAAATCATGCCAAATGGACCTTTGGAGGCTAGTAGTTTTCTATCCAGGGCCTTAGTTTGGTAAAACTTATAACTATTGTACAATATCAAATTTGTAAGTAAATTTTCTATGAACGCTTTTGAATATGAATTACGCAGTATTTAAAAGATAAAGAGCTGTCTTTTTTAAAATTCAGATTCTTCTGAAGGGAGATAAGCCTTTTTAAGATAGTCAAGAATTGTACAGAACAACTTGGATTCTGGGTACTAACATATTATACCATCGTCCAATTTTGCTAAACATAAAGACATTGTCAATTGAAAAGAATGTTGCCAAATGCTGTCATTGTTGTTATTACTGTGTTCAAACATGCACAGGAACAGTTTCCACTTTTGGCTGTATATTGGCATTTGATGACATCTTTTGATTCTGAATTGTTATTTATGTATATCTTTTACCATATGTACTCCATAACTTATATATATATATATTTATAAATTGATTTTATTCTTGCACTTGTATTCCATGCTGCAATATATTTTTCTTGAGGGATTCAAGTAGGGCTCAATTCACATGCTTTGCACCCATGGACAAGAGAAAAATCTATTCCTCTGATAACCATCACTGTCAAAATTTGCTGATTACCGCTACAGCTCAATTGCCAAATAATTCTTGGCTCAGATGATTATGTTTCTCCGACTGAAATATCTTTTGTAGTTTTAGTCTAGTTTTCGGTGGGACATACAAGAGTGGAGTTTACAAGGTTGACCCCCCCCCCTACTTTATAGACCAACAGATTTTTAGGTGCTAATTTGATACTCATTCTTTCCACTTTTAAGGCATTCTTAAATATATTTAACTCTTGAATCCTTTTTAATTAAATCAATTAATGGAAGGAACTCTCTAGCTAAGTTTAAAAAAACAACTACAGTAATTTTGTTATTCTAATTGTTAATTCTATAACAATTAATTTAACAAGCACAAAGAATTATGCAAAATATTGTTTAAATAATGCGCCTTTTTTATAATAAAAAGTATGCTGTGCTTTAAGGTAATGAACTACAAAGAAGAATAGAGAACACATGATTTATTCAGTAGTATTCTGCATTTTAATTTGTCAAGCTTATTGTGACTGAGGTAGCCTTAAGTTTATGGTCATGAACTCGTGGCCGGATTGTTACTGATTCAAGTTTTGATGCCACTGAAGATCTGCCACATAGAGGGGGCTGATGCACATTAAATCTGTCTAAGCTGAATGTCTCCTATTGATGAGGTGTGGTAGTTAGGAGAAGGAGGTGCCAGCTGAGGCACTGTCCTTGTCACTTGACCAAGGTTCAAAATTACCAGGTATGTTACCAATAGCTCTCTCATGATGCTTTATAGTGTGACATTATTTTAACCCTCACACTCCTTTGTTAAGGTTATCAAAATAAGCAGTTTGTCAGAATGAAATCTCCAAATGTGGAGGCTCCCTATTCACTCTAGCCATGAAAATTTTATATTTTTTTAATAGCACTTTAATAAACTGTTATATTTAAGAAACAGTTTCTACAGTTTTACCCGATAATTTCAGATCATTGAGTTCAAGCATGTTGAGTGAATTAAATGAAGTCACTGATCACCTTTTTATTGCAAGTGCAAGATCTGTTACTGATGACAAACTTCAACAGAAAGGAATAACTTGTGTTATAAATTGTAGCATGACTGCTCCAACCTATTCCACAAGCAACATAAAATACATTCCAATAATGGTAAAGTATACAAACTTATTATTCTCATTATAGATTTAAAACAAAAATCTAATTATTTTTTTGTGTTTGATTATTTTATATATAGATTTGTATGTATTTATAAAACAATTGATCATAACCTTTTTAATGATTAAAATTATAAAAATGAAAATATTTTCTGAATTTTTTTAGTTAGATTATTTTGCAAAGAAATGTAAGTATTTTGATTGATTTTGATTAAGTTATATATATATATATATATATATATAGAAACACAGCTAATTTTATTTTTACTTGATACATACATTCCTGAGGAATAGGTATAAAAAAAGTTTGGATGTAAAAATACATTATATATCCGGAAAAACAGAAGATTGGTTTCAATTCTAAGAAATAAGCAAAAATAATACAAAAAATTATAAATTTTAATATTAGAATCTTAAATATTTTATTTCTTAATGATTGTACTTGTATCATACTGAGTAAATTATCATTTGAAAGGGGAGAGGGAACCATGTCACTAATTCATGAAGATAAAAATTAGATAAAATAATATGAATTGTACATAAGAAGATTTTATTCATTGCCTCTTTCTGACAGTAAATATGTATGTTTATCTAAGACTGTAATACTCTAGAAATGTCTTGGTTATCATTTTTTTACTCTATTGATGATATTCTTTCTGTAATCTCTTGAACAAAATTAGGATTAGTATCTTTTGGTGCAGATGTTTCAGTGGATTTAAAAACAAACTCAGTAATAAATAATTTTTTTCCCTTTGTATTTTGGGTAAGCCATTGTATAATTCAAGCCCAGTGGCAGAGTGGTAGTGCATTGTACTTCCACAACACAAGTCCCTGGTTCACACCACAGGTTCAAACCCCTGGGCTGGGCGAGGTCGACTCAACCTTTCATCCCTTCAGTGGGTTGATAAATGAATACCAAGTTTGCTTGGGAACTTAACACTGGGGGTTTCATGTCATATTGACCACCTGGCTGGAACACCTGCTCATGCACCTCAGGGCCCAAGGTCACATATACTGGTATGGGCACAGTAGGCCCTGGCCCTCATGGGCTGTTGTGCCACAAAGTTAAGTTATTGTATAAATATTTCAATATTTGGTATCGTGAGCTCAATATCTTGATGTTCACAAAGCAATAAAAATTCCATATTGAGATAAAATTCAGGGAATTTTCAGTAATGGAAATTGCATTACATTTCTTCTCTGTAATGTTATCCTAAAAGTAAAAATAAAGCAAAATTTTCTCTAAGAATGAATTTTTTTTAAAGGTGTGATTAAAAATAAATAGCAAGTGAATAATTTTATAAATAAGTAATAAAAATTTTGATTACTTGTCGTAAGTATTTTCAGCATGCCAACATATCACAACATTCGTCCTAAGAATTTTGCCTGCAAATGATTGTGGTCTATGAAGATGGTTTTATATAATTAAAAAACTTCTTTTAAGGTTCTGATTATGAAAATGAATAAGAAACTGAACATTTGCTATTTTGAATTTTGAAAGTTTTGTTACTGTAATAAGAATATTAAATACTTTTCTCTGCTTTCTATTATATTGAGTTTTTTTAAAAAAAATTCTTACTTTTACGATTATTTTAGGTTGAAGATAATGAAAAATCTAATATTGGGCGTTACTTTGAAGAAGTTTTGAATATAATAAAAGAAGAATATGAAGAAGGTGGAAAAACTCTTGTGTATTGTGTTGCAGGTATTAGTCGCTCTGCAACACTATGTATCGGTAAGTTGTAGTCACTTTCCTAAGAAATTTTTTTTATTGCATATTCTTTGCTTATTCCTTCATATGAAACTGATTTTAAAACTAGACATATTGAGATTACATATGTGTCATGAATCATAAATTATTATCTATTATTCAGATATTTTATTTTATTTAATTTCTGGTGTTTGCATAAGGTGCCAAGCTATTATTTCTTGTTTCTACAAAAATACATCTTTTTTATCAAGTATCATATATAGTTTATACAGATAACAATACTATAGATCAGTATTTCTGTTGCTTAGAGAGAATTTAGAAAACTGATAGATAAAATTATTTTATTTTATTATTATTTATTTTTTAGTGCAGTTTTCATTTTAGAAAAGTTTTAGGAGGAACTTAACTCTGTTTGCTCTTTGGATCTTAATTAACACTTATTCGATTTACATACTAGCTCTTTGAATACTGGTTTATTAGAAAAATTTCTTGCATTTGGAATGGATTTAGCTGCTGATGTGTGGAATAGAACAAATTACCACCTTTCATAACTATGGTTAACAATTAACTGTTTGCTTTTGAATTTCAAGAAATGTTGAAAAAATTCACAAAAGTCACGATGTTGTGCAAAGGAAGTGTGGAAATTGGATTCTGCACTTACAAAGCATTATTTCTAAATGTACAATTCATATGCATGTTTATACAATCAGTGCTAAAAATCTACTTCTTTGCTTACAAATTTGTTGCCTTTCATTTTGTGCTTTTCGAAAAATTTAACTAGATATACAAACTGTCTTAATTTTGAACATCAGTTTATGTTCCACAGCTCTGTACCTTACATTTTTGTCAAACAGGTTTAACTGTATATCTGAAAACAAAAAATTGGAGTATTTTGTGATAAATTATATTAATTTTAAAATGATCTAACTGAATGTGTGTGAGGGAAAATGTTTTATATAATTGAATGAATTAATATTAATATTGGGAAATTTTTTGTCTAAAAATAAATTTGAAATTTGATGTCTGTTTTACAACATTATACAAAGACAACCTAGGATTTTTAATCTTTATATGGTTTAATGACAGATGTTTAGTTAAATTAGTAAATTCTCCTAATTTTTATTAAATATTTACATTTATGTTGTATATTGTACATTTATTTTCCAAGTGATCTTCAGAAAGTTATTTATTTTAGCTAAAAAGGAATTTACAGATAGTAACTGAACCAGAATTATAAATATCAAAATGATTTAAGTTCTTAAGTACAAAATATTTTTTTAAAAAAGTTTTGTTAGTTGAATTTTTTAAAAAATTGATTTATTTTCAGTTAGTTGACATTCAAAAAAATACTTTTTAATAAGTATGCTATTTATAGAAAAATATTTCAGTCAATCTAAGAGATTGGTAAAAATAATTATTTTAATTGAAATCCTGTTTGTTATTTTATCTTTTCTCACTATATTGCAATGTAGTTGATAAGCAATTTGAAACATTGTTTTTAAAGTAATAAGCACTGTGTTAAGAGGCAGTCTTTTGAGTTGTTTATATACTTAATAATCTTTTTAAAAAAATGAAATATTGAACTAAAGAATGAAAGATAGAAACAAAAGAAGCTATTGAAATAAATCGAAACTTTAGAGAAAAACAAAATGTTAAACTGTCACATAAAAGGATTTTTAAAATGTATATATATAAAACCTGCAGAATGCAGTTGTAGGAATATTTAAGATTGCTGGTTAGAATTTTAAAGTTGAATGTAGAAAGTAATTTCAGCATAAAAATTTAAGCAGAAATTAAAACTAATGTGTAGCTATCAAAATCTTTTGCTTTACAATTTAAAGCATTTAAACTGTTTGTAAAGAAGGTTTGTTGATATTATTCAGCTCTTTTGCAAATAGTAAGCAAAAGCTAATTTTTTTAGCTGAAGATCCAAATAAATATAGGTGGAATTTTTATTATGTTTAATTTTCAAGTAAAGTGAGAAATGCACTTTATGTCTCAAAAGAATTGTTACAAATATCTCTGTATTTCTATTTTTAATTTTTTTTATTAATTTATGTCATCTTCTGGTACATAGTTGCATTAAATTAACAGTAAATTTATTCTTGGAATAATTAGATGCATTTTTAAATTGGCATGTCCAATTTTAAAAAATAGCCTTTAAATATTTATTTGTCTTTGTTCTTTTTGTCTTTTATCTTAAGAATCTACTTTTTTTCATTTTTTAGCATATTTGATGAAACACAATAACATGACTCTTCGCAATGCCTTTAGACACCTTAAATCAAGGAGGAAAATTATCCGTCCAAACAATGGTTTTTTCCGACAACTCATTGATTTTGAACGAAGTCTTTATAATGAAACAACAGTGCAAATGGTTCGTGTTCCAAATGCTGATTCACCAGACTGTGTTGTACCTGATGTTTTTTATGAACTGTGCAGAGGAATTGTTTGGCTTAAAAGTTGCAAAAATAGCTTAAGACTATAACAACAATTTTTACAAAAAGAAGTTTCAAAGACATGTAAATATCCAATGGGTGCAATAATTTGATTTCGAAACACAACTGTTTTATGAACAATTTTTATACGAGAAAAGAAAAAGTTTTATTTGTATGAAAGATTATGCAGTGTGTGTAAATTAGTTTAAATTACTTTCTTTTTTAATGTTTCTTATATTTATGAACAGATTATTTATATAATGTAGTTTTAGAAATATTGCTAATGATAACTTTAAGTTTTTAAATATTGCAGTACAGATTTTTTCAGATTGATTATTGTAATACAAGAGCTCTAATTTTGAATTTCTAATAACAAATCTTTCTAATGAATATTTTAATTTCATGAAACTTTTCCAATGTCGTATTTTTTAGTGTTGGGAAACATAGTGCAGTTAATCTTTTTAAGCATGATGTTTTAAATAAAAGTTTTTATATGCTTAAGGTTTCATTAAAAAGCTTGAACTAAAATTTTATATAAATATTTAACTAAAATGTTTCAGATCTAGTGATAAAAGAATAAAGCTTGCGTTTTGGTAAAGTATTGTTTGGTAATTCTTAAACTACTTTAATAACTAACTCTATACAAATGTAAATATTTAGTATTCAATAATTGCATAGGGATAAAAAGTGCTTTCTTAACTATTTTGTATTGTAAATAATAGTTTAAAAAATAAAGATTTGCTCTTAGGTACCATACAAAATACTAAGTGCAGATTTTTAATGAAATTTCTTTGGTAGTCATTTGTAATTTTGGATTATATAATGAATCATACTGATGTAAGTATATTCAGTATTCAAGTACCTGTTTTTGAAAAAGAAAAAATTTTCTACTAAAATTTTTCAATTAAAAGAATTTTCTTTAAAAAAAAAAAGAAAATTATACAATTCTTGTATAAAATTAAAATATGGTAGAAGTGCAGTTTTAGCTAGTATAACATATTCTATTGAAAAACTTCAGAAGTTTACCATAATAATATTAGAATATTTATAGTAAATTTGTAATAATTTTTTCCAGTGGTAATGAATAGTTTTAAAATATACAAGTAGAAGATTCTGTGGATGTAAATATTCATCATATTTAAATACTCGTCTTTGACGAAGAAATTCTTTTTACTAACCTCATGAAAACTTTTTTAGAAAAAATTGAATGTAATGTGAAAAAGTGTGTGCATTTTTAAAAAATTAATTTGTATTTACTTAGTCATAATTTTTTTACCGAGGAGAATTGTACAGTTTCTTTCCTATTTTGAAAGGTTTCTATCTGTAAAAAATTGTAATTTGTTCCAAAATTATTTTATATTAAATGTTTTAATTTCCTTTATTATGATGTAAAATGTTTATTTTTGGATTTCTATTAAAGATTTTTTTAGTAATGAGCATTACATTATGAGTTAAAAAAACTATTCAACACAAACACATGTTCAATACATTTAAGTTATCTGTAAATATTTTTAATTTATTCCTTAGTTCTCGATTATTTTTTCCTGTCTTCTATGTTTCCTGTGCTTTTTCTTTTAAAAATGGAATAAAACAGTACGGGTAGGCAATTAAAAAAATTATAACTTCTTCCTGCTTGTTGTTATGCAAATGAATGTTATTTCGTGAATTAGCACTATGTATTTAAAAATATTGGAGAGGGTGGTTTATATATAAGCGAAATAAGCAGGATTTTTTACGTAGATATCTGACAATGGATGAAACATGTATCCATTACTACACTTCTGAATCAAAAAGATCGTCAGCTGAGTGGACAGCAGCCGGTGAAAGCCTTCCAAAGCGACCAAAAACTCAAACGTCAGCCTCAAAAATCCATGAAGACTATGGTCAAAAAGAACTAATTGGGTTTAAAATTACTTTCCCACCCACCGCACAGACCAGATTTGGTACCCAGGGACTACTAGCTGTTTGCAGACCTTAAAAGAATGCTACAGTGAAAGAGGTTTGGCTCAAATGAAGAAGTGATTGCTGAAGTAGAAACCTATTTTGAATGCAAAGATAAATTGTTCAACGAAAAAGGTATTAAAAATTAGAGGAGCTCTGGGCTGAATGTGTCACTTTTGAAGGAGAGTATCTTGATAAATGAAGTTCAATTTTGCATAAAAGTTGTTTTATTAGTTAGGCCCGGATTTATTGAATGATGTGTTAACAAATTTCTTAAGGCCGTGGGTAGCCTAGTGGTTAGAGCATTGGACGCCAGACCGGAAGACCTGGGTTCGATGCCCGATGTCACCAAATACCTTCCGAGTACACACGGAGAACGTATTTGTTAAATCTGTGAGTCCGAAAGTCTTGTGGGAGATCGTAGCAGCTGTCGCCATCTATCGTGTATGAACCGAGCCAAATCGTACTGTCACCTACACGGTGCTCAAAGCTAAAAGCCAACGACAGGCGTACACCTAGCCCCTTGCCACAATGAACTTCGTGGGCTTCGATCTGACACCGTCAGACAGGTGGCATTAGAAACAATAACACAAACTTCTTAATTTTAAACAGCTATCAAGATACCTGAGATACCAGGAAGATACCTGAGCTAGCACCTCACTTTCCAAACTTCCGCACCAACCTCGACAGATTTAACGTGCAGCGACTCCCTCTACACGGAGGGTCTTCAGTGGCACCAGAACTCGAACACATGACACTCCGGCCACGAGTTCGTGACCATAACCACTAGGTTACCCGTAGTAACCAAATAGTTATGATTGAGAACTCGTAGCCTTTATTGTTTGTATTCAGTCGTCAATTCAAGTCCTGATACCTGTATCCGAGTGGTCACTGAGTCCTGGTGCAACTGAAGATTCGTCGTGTAGAGAGGGTGATGATATGCCAAGTACGTCGTGGCGTGGAGAGTGGGGTGTTTGTTCAACTGTCGTCCTTGGCAATTTACCAAATTCTGTCTCGCGTTGTTTTTGAGTGTGAGGCTAATAAAAATGCTATTGTTTTTTAAAATATCCATTTTTTTTCTTAGTTTCAAATTTACAAAAACCATCCTTTGTTTTATGAAGCATTGCAACGAACATCGAGTAGGCATCGGTTTTCGCACTTTAGCGATTCGGAGAACCATGCATATTACCTAAAAAAGTTCGGAAAGATCTTACTTTTATAGAAGATCTCTAGATTTATTCGGTAATGTATGTACACATTTCGAAGTTCAACAATAACGTATGTAATTTTATACAGTATCTTCCAAACGTTTAGAAAGTATTTACTTTTAAAAGTTTAGAAAAACTCAATATTCGGCAATTTGTTACGAAATCTAATTGTGTGTCTCTCTCTCTAATATTTAAAAGGAAATAAAATAATTCCAACCAAAACAGAACAATTAATACCAGAGAGAAGCTTCTTGAAATTTCGTATACCAAAAGTTTCAATGAAATATCAAATAAATTAAGTTTTCAACATTCGATTAGTGATTTCATATGATAGCTTTAGGTTCTCAAAATATTAATTGTATCTTCACTTATGTCCAAATTTAAGGTCACAAAAACAAAATCTGTAAAAAGTGATGAACTATTCACGGTGTTTCCACAAAATTTGGTAGAGAGACATCTAACAATGTCATAAAGAATATAGGAACGCAATAATATTTAAAAGATTTTAATTGTGAATTACGATACAAAAAGTGTGAAATCATGAATCAGAGATAAAGCATTTACCCCTTAAAAAGCCTGTGTGTGGCCCCTGTGAACTGTTATACAAACTTCACAATGAACTGATATACTGTTTATGATGGTGTCAATAAATGTTTGTGGCAACAAAGCCTTTTCTTCCAAAAGCACAACTTTAATGCCTGGGAGGGGGCTACGCTGAGAAATAGCTTCTCCTAAACCATAGGTTCTCAACCTTTTTTGAATTAGCGCCCCATTTTCTAGTAAATATTACGATACCGCCCCCTTTTCTAGTGAATATTTCGATACCACCCGTTCCCACTCTAGAGAAATAAGAGTGTACACTGGTGTCCAAAAGTTAAGCATAATTGATAATTATGTGAATAAAGAAAAAAACTGTAAATCAGAATGGCGGAAAACGTGATATGCGAGTGTAAAATGGTTATAAAATAAGGAAGCAAATCAAAAGAATGATAATAATTAATTTTATTATCCAAAGTAGCAGTTTGAAAGAAAACTGAGCATAGCAAGGAACTTCAAACTTTAAAGAAAAAATGAAAGAAAACATTAAATAAAATACTGATGTGGCAGTTTAATGAGCGATTTACCATACTTGCTATGAGACGATGAATGAGTTGTGGGCTCAAACGGTCCCAAGCTTCTTGGAGAGCTCTCTTCAGTTTTGTAACGGAGCTTGGTGGGTGCGAAAGGGCTTCAATTTGTCTCTCGAGCATATCCCATATATGCTCTATAGGATTTAAATCAGGGGAGTCCGCAGACCACGACATGTGCTGGATGTTTTCCGTTTCAAGGAAGTCATCAATCAGCGCTGCTAGGTGACATGGCGCATTATCATCCATGAAGATCATGTCAGGAACGACAGTACCTCCAAACAAGCGAACATAAGGCTCAAAAACTTCGTCTATGTATCTTTGAGCAGTCACAGACCCCTTGTCAAAGTAATGGAGGTCTGTGCGGCCGTCCATCATGATGCCTGCCCATACCATTACTCCCCTTGATGGAAAATGATGTCTTTCCGTTATGTTTCTTGGTTCAAAATGTGTTTCACGTTCTCTCCATATCGTTACCCGCCGAGAATCACTACTCAGACTAAACCGGGACTCGTCACTGAACATCACATTGGCCCACTCTCCCACACTCCAATGTTGATGTTTCAAACTCCAGTTCAAACGAGCGTGTTTATGCGCAGTCGTAAGGGGAATGTGCAAACTGCTGGTCTTCTGGCATACAGGCCAGCATGATTGAGTCTTCTGTAAACAGTTTACCTCGAAATTCGTATTCCTGTGGCGACTCTGAGCGCCGAACCCAGTGCTCTGGCAGTACTGCTCCTCTGACGTCGCGCACTTATTACCAGATATCGGTCTTGGCGAGGGGTTGTGACTCTTGGTCGACCTGATACTGGTTGTCGGGTAACATCTCCCGTTCTTTGAAACCTCTGCCACAGTCTTGAGATCACAGACTGGTCCATATTCAGAATTCGAGACACTTCGGTTTGTGATCGTGAGGATTCCAGCATTCCAATGATTCTTCCTTTCGTAAACATGTCCAATTGGCGTCTTTGTGCCATCATTCACCTTGTTTAATGGTTAACAACGTTCCTTCGCACAGCAGTTGCACGAAAGTTGTCTGAACTGCCAATGCTGCGTGAATCGATTTCTCCGCGTTCAGACATGCGCCGGTGTTTCGTGCAGGATGTAGTCGACTGAAAAGTTTTGCATAAACCCAATGTTTCTTCTTCACCCAATTAATATCCGCAAGAAATTTGGAATTATTTTACGAATATTTACTCCATGTTTTTCGCATTTTACGATTTATGCTTAACTTTCAGACACCAGTGTATATAATACATGGTGAAAACAAGAGTTAAGTTTTTTAAAAAATATCCTATTTCTAATAGAACATATTTTTTAATTTAATCTTTTTCTAATGTCCCAATTTTTTTACTTGTGAATCTGAAATAGCTATTGCCACAAATATATTTAAATGTGTAATATATTATATATTTTAATCATAGGTAGGATAAAGTGTTGGAATTGAAACACTACAGAATTTCTTCTTCATTTAAAAGAGTGGAATAAAAGTTTTAACTTACCCTGTTATAAAGACAGGCAGGGGTTTTGATAATATGAATAATTCATAATAAACTATTACTCAAAATAAATATAAATTGACAGTTTCAGTCTTTAAAGAATCACACGGTAATTCCTGGTTAAAATATTTAATTATATTTCTTGGATAATATATGTAATGAAATGCAGTGGACCAAACATTTTTCCTACTGCTCACAGACAAAGACAACACGTACACTTTTTAAAATTTACTCTATATCATTCAATTTAATGTAGGTCTGAAAGTAATGTAATTTTTAAGTTTTTCATCCACTTTCCGAACTATCGAAATATGTGAATTTTCGTACATGTGATATAGAAATGATTTAAATACATACATTCAACATAAGTAATCAGTATTAAAGTTTACTTTTGTTAGTACATAATTCGTGTTTTATTAGTCTTTTTTAGACTAAATTTGGTTAATCTGCCCAAGCCCCTCCGTGCCATCTCAATGCCCCCTAATTTTCTCTGGGTCTTTTACTGCCCACCTGAAAGCCTCAAACGCCCACAAGGGGGCATTATCACCTACGTTGAGAACCTATGTCCTAAACCATCCCAAACATGTTCAATAGAATTGTGATCCGGAGACCTCGAGGGTCAATTCATACGGCGAATATCCGCTCCTTATGAAATTCATCAACAATGTGAGTTCTGTGTGAGTGCGCATTATTTTTTTTAAAAAATGTATCTCGGCTCATAGTACCCAGAACAACCTAACATAGGTTTCCAAGATCTCTTCCCAATATCACTGTGAGTAGACAGTAACCACATCGAAAAAGTACGGTGGTATACGACTTCCCAACATTATGCCACCGCACACAAGAATCCCTTTGCCACCAAATCTGTCGATTTTTGTTACATAGAGGGATGAAAGCGAGCTACAATTTCTCTCCAAGTGAAGACTCGACGAATCACTCATCACTGAAAAGAACACGCCTCCATTCTTGTGATGTCCACGACTGTTGTTTTCAGCTTCACAATATCCGTTATTCTCTTCTGGATGCAGTCAAAGTGACGTACCAGACTGAACGCCGAGCGTAAAGGGCAGTCTCTGCCAGACGGCTGAAGACTGTTCGTCTGGAAATTCTTCTTTCAGACACAGCAGCAAGAGATCACGAGCAAGCTGAAGAGCCGTTGTCCGCCTATGTCGTTGAGTGCTTAATGCAAGTAGAGATCCTGTGCAGAAGTCAATGCTCTGTGGCTACCTTTCTAGTGGCAGTACCACTTGTTTGGAATTGATTCTACAACAAGGAGACCACTTTCGGGTCACTTGTAACCATCGAGCCTCCTCTGCTAGAGACTGACCAGCTTCAAGCCTGTCTACGGCTCTTCATCTCAATCTGACCTTAATCTTGGACACGAGTATAATTTGCCACCGTAGTCTAGTGCTTATGGTCACAAACTCGTAGCCGGGATATCAAGAGTTCTAGCCTAGTGCCACTGAAAACCCGCCGCATAGAGAGAACGGATTGCCCCTTAAATCTACCGAGGCTCAAACGTCCTCCCATTAATGTGGTGTGAAATTTCAGAGTAGCCCCAGCTGAGGTATCATCCTACTCCCTTGACCGAGGATCGGCATTAATTGCATTCGTACATAATGTGACGTTAAAATAACTCTCAAACATACTCTTTGTAAAACATAACATATTTTGCTATATTTGATGGTAAAAAAGAATATTGAAATCAAAACCAACTCAGAATATGAACACACCAGTTTAGGATGCAAGAAATATATATTTGCATAATTCTTTACAAATGCGAAATAATGTAAATGAGGTAGAGTTATATTAATATCACACTGAAAGGCAACAAGAGGTTTATTGTCGATGACCCTCGTGATTTTGAACTTGGTCTCGTGAGGAGGACGACACCTGAGCTGGTACCTTCCTCTCCAAATTACCACACCTCACCAACGGAAGGATTTTGAGCTTCGACAGATTTAATGTGCATCGTCCCCCTCTGCAAGATGGGTGTTCAGTGGCACCAGAACTCGAACCTGCCACACTACTAACACGAGTTCGTGGTCATAACCCCTAGGTTACTGCACTTACAATGCGAAGTAAAGGGGATAAAAAAAATGACTAAAAGTTTTAAACAATGTTGACAACAAACTTTTAATGGAAAATGGTGTCAGTTCACGTGTTGTCAATTGTTGTTGCCATCCTATTGTGATTCAAAGTTGTGAGGTGATGCATTAGGCAACACGTTACTAGAAGCAATCATTACAACTTCTAACCTAAAGTCTGGGTGAGTGAGTGAGGGAATATTAACGTCGCATTGTTCAGCTACACGAGGGCTTTTGGAAACGGATCTCGTAATTTTGAACCATGGTTAAGTGATGAGGACGACACCTGAGCTGGCACCCCCTCTCCTATTTACCACACCACACCAACGGGAGGATGTTTGAGCTCTCGATAGATTTAACGTGCATTGCTCCCCTACACGGCGGGTTTTCAGCGACATTGGGTTCGAACTCACGACACGCCGTCCACGAGTCCGTTACCTTGCCCCCTAATGTCTGAGAAAGAAGCTTTTATTGAACTGAATTTAGAACAAATTCATTTATTCTCGCTCATATTGAGGGAAATTTTATAATATGATTGAAACTGACAGTTTGAAATTCCAAATTTGAGTTTTGTAGCAGCCGAACGAATAAATATGGATTTTAACTGACTGGTAATCGCACAAATGACGTCAACTCCTTGTTGAAACGAACTCTATCGCTTGTTCATCGCAAGATTTTACTCGGTTCTTTCATTGTATTGCTGTATGCTTCACCCTTTGTTTTTAAAAAAAGATTTGAAATTTTTACTTGTACAGCAATTTTAATATCTCGAACTCATTTAGTTGCTTTTACAAAGAATTATACTACCCGAGAAATAATCCCGAAGTAGAATTATCTTCCATAAATGCAGATTCGTCAGAAAGAAATAAGACTGCAGAGTATGATTATTAGTTGCTATTGTGTGTTTTGTTTCACATTTTGAGTTATGTATTCATAATGTGACATAATCATGAAGGAAGCTGCTTTTTCTTCGATAATTCCGAGGTTTCATTGGAATATTTTGCCTCTCGTATGATTGTAACATTTAAAATCCATTTGTGACTCTAAGAAACTTTTTTATAAATAATAATTTATTCATTTTTTGCTGGAGTGTAAAATGTACGGTCAGGTGCATTTGGCGATGTCTATTTAGATATCACGAGAAGGCAACGAATTTATACCGGCAGACTATGATTTTGGAAACCTATATACAAGGTGGCCTTAATTAAACTGAAAGTGTTCAAGGGGTGCTGGAGGGAAAACAACCAGGAATATTCCAGTGAAATTTGGTATCGACACGTTTCAGAACATGCGCAAGTCAAATATGCAAAGAAAAAAAAATCACAATTTTCACTCGATAGATGGCGCTGTGCCATGTTTCAATGCTTATCGACGGCATATATACAAATTATAAGCCCCGAACAGTATAAAAACAAGATCACATTGAGTGATGGTCAATCCTGACTCTAAATAAGAAGAAACGTGCATTGTTAGCGACGGTGGATCATGCTGTCTTACTTTTTCAGCATGTGGTTGCATCTGGCAGTTCGCATATTGAGCACACCATGTGATAATTTCATTGAATAAATAATGGTTTAAGGTTTTCCAAAGCGTCTTTATGGATTTTTTAATTTCTGATCTTAATTTACATTAATTTGCGATTACATGATACTGTAAAAATTCACTTACTGAAGCGAATTGTATGGAATTTTGATTAACTGTAAGTAATGTTTTATATTGTTTATATGCCTCATTATACCCTGTCTCTCGGTTTTGGAAGTTCTTTATACCACCGATGAGCGTTGAAACACGGTACAGCGCCATCTATCGATTGAAAATGGCGATTTTCTTTCTTTGCATATTTGATTTGCGCATGTTCTGAAACGTGTAGATACCAACTTTCACTTTAATATTTCCAGTGGGTTTTGCTCCAGCACCCCTTGAACACTTACAGTTTAATTTGCTGTACTTTGAAATGCGGTTTTATACCGATAGGATCACGTGTTCTTTGTACTTGATTGCTGTCCATTATTTAAAATGTGCAGATGTTTTTAAAAAGATGATTTCAGATTAACCATTTTATTCTTCGTTTATTCGTTTTTATTTAGAACTAGCTGTACCGTTCGCACGTTGCTGTGTTTGAACAAAAAGGAAGTTTTGATACCTCAAACATAATTTATTAATGATCAAATGTATACAATACATCAAAAGAAAAATTAACAATAAATTTATCCCTACATATATGTCATTTGAATATAACATATGTACAAAACATAGATATACATAGTTGATTGCAGAATAAACATGCTTCTTCACTTGTGATATTTAAACAATATTGCAAGCGAATTTCAATTGAACAATAATTTTGTAATTATTAAATATCATCATATGAAATGAATGATATTTGATGATTGATGGTGAACTTTATCTTAGTAGTGCTTGTAAATAAACAACATTTTTTGTTTTCCTATCTGGGGCAAGAACAAATAAATTTGATGGTTTTCCAACTCGTGAACACCCAACGTACAGCTGTCGATGTGAGAAGCATGGATTTATTAAATTTAATCCACATACTTGCAATGATTGTCCCTGGGCTTTGTTAATGATCATTGCAAAGGCTAGTCGTACAGGAAACTGAAGACGTTTGAATTCAAATGGAGTATCCGTTGGTATCATGGAAATGTATGGTAGTAGTACATGTTCCCTTGGTGTTTTCCATTTAAAATGGTTGCCTCAATTATGTTATTCATTAATTTTTTTACCGAAAGCCTAGTCCCATAGCATAGTCGCGGTTGATTTATATTTCGTAGAAGGATGATTGGGGTGAACCAATTTTCAAAGATAAAATATGCGTTGGCATTCCTGGTAGATCCAATGAATTTAAAATTTCTATTGGATAATTAACTGATTCATCGTGATTGACAGCAGTATCCATTGATTTACATATTGTTTCTTCATCAGGTGTTTCATTTTGAATTGTGCAGTTTATTAAATTCAAATCAATGTTTTTGGCTGCCAATATAGCAAGCTCACTAACCCATTGATTATTTTTATAATTCTGAGATAAATTTGAAAAAACTTTGGTATAATATGACAAAAGTTTTCTGGTAAAGTAATACAGTGTGTGGATTCGTCCATTTCCATCTTACCTTTCCCAATATCTAACAATTGTTTTGCAAATCGTTCAGAAGAATCATCTTGTTGTAATTGAACACGCATATTGGTCTTTAAAGATATTTCCTCCACATACCGCCATAACAATGATGATTTGAGACATGCATTCAATTCATCTGTTGGTGTTGAACTTGGTATAACTGGTAGAGTTTGTCGAAAATCAGCAGCTAGCAAAATGAGTGCACCACCAAAGAGCTGCTCATTTCCTCTCAAATCTTTTCTGTGTAATTGTTTTGAAGTCTTTAATTGGTTGGTGGATCATAGCCTAAGTTTTTGTGAAAATAAAAGGGGGTTTCCCTTCCCATTTTCGTGGAAGTCGGATGGTACAATTGACCGAATCAAAACTGCAGACAGGATAATCCAATCTCATGATTTCCCGATAGATACTTGTTTGGAACTGGTCGGTCAATACTGGTGCTGGCACGAAATCTGCGAATTCTAGATAAGACTTTCGGCCAATCTCAACGCAGTTTTCTTCTTCAGAAGTATAAAAACGAATCTATGATATCCACACATAAGTACACGTTACAAAGGTTTGGTTTTACCAAAGAAGGATATTTTAAAGCTATTTGCCAGCAATATCCTCTTAAGTGTACATGGTCTAATGCAGGGGTGGCGAAATTTTATGGGTCAACGTGCCATTTTTTCTACAGAAATATTTAATGAGGTATAGACATGTCATCAAATAATTTTGACTTGTGATTATTGGGAAAATATTAAAACTAAATGCTACTAACAACTCCAAACTCTTTATTTACTACGAAAACTACATTTTAGTAGTAAATGTATTAGTTATACGTGTAATTCAAATTAAAGTAACATTAAAGTGTGTGATGTTGCAGATTGGATGAAAAATAACTTATATTAGGATTGTAAGATGTTACTTTCAGCAGAAAGCATGCTGAATTGGAGTCATCCGCCAAACGGTTTCTAAGCGAATCTTTAATGTTATTCATCTCGGAAAATAATGATTCACAGGTGCAGGTAGATGAAAACATGGTTAAAATCGCTTGGTCCAGATAAGGAATCATCAATTTTTATTGTTATGTAATGACAATGGAAGGGGGGGGGAGGGGTTCCTATTTAACTAGATTGGCTAGCTAGTTTAAAGCTAGCCAATTCTAATCGCTAAATCTTTTTCATTACTAAAATTATGGTAGCCAGAATGCAGCATATGAAACTTCATCCCCAAACGAGATTAAATATGTAATTGTTGGAAAAGTATAAGTTGATTAATAATAGAAATGTTTTTTCAAGCGTAGAAAAAATTATTTTAACATTATTCTTTTAATTTTTCACTGTAACATTATCTGATTAAAAACTGTATGTGAAATTGCAGATTGTTTTTTTCTAAATATTGTAAGGTGAAGCAAATTATATGAATACATTGTTAATGATAGTGCGGTTCTCTTAATTACGCGGAATTTTTAATTATTTGAAAATGATAGTTTATTTTTATTAAAATTTTCTTAAAATATCACATTTAAGGTATTCGACTACTTGCGACAACTTTTTTTTTAAAATGGAGATATGGGGATATTTTTTTGTTTTGTTTTTAGATTTGCTCAGTATATTTTTAGAAAAATATGCTAAAATTAAGAAGAGAAAAAGAAATTATTATCACTAAAATGGGAAAAAATTGGTAAAAATTGACAAAAAATAACATAAACGCTACCCATTCTGTACCATTTATGAAAATTTTTTCTATTTTTTCAATTCTGATGTGTTTCTATGTTATATTTTGTAATAAAACAGGGATTGATAAATCTGAAGGTTAAAACACTTCTACTATTACACAGAACATACACAAAAAATTTCAGTTCATTATTTTCAAAGTTTTTTTTTAACAATCGCTAGCCCCGTTTGCATTTTCAAAAAAAAAAAAAAAACACTTATATATATACCCACTCTCACACACACAGACACACATTTCGAGTAAAATGCTTTTTAAAGTATTACATCTTGCTAAAAGTAATGGATGCTTTTACTAAAACACTTGCAGTTTTTGTTCTAGTGAACGGAATATAATAAACTTGGTATTTTTTTTAAAGTTAATAAGATGGTCTATAAAATAAAATCATCAAAAAAAGTTGTCATTTTTTGGCAAAATTCACATTTTTGGGGTAGTCTTATACCTTAAGTATATCATAATTTTTATCTAATACATTGACTATTAAATGTAATTATTGAAAAAGAAATGGATCTCTCTCTCTCAATAAATAAACTAAACAGTGAATTTTAGTTACAATTAAATTTAAACAACACCTTCTCTCCCAGCAGAAAGTACATTATTAGCGAAAAGTTTGAAACTAAATCATTGTTGTTTCTAACAATGTTTCTTAAAATAGGTTAACAAAGAACAGCAACAGTAAGTTGCTAAATTAGCAGTAATCGCAGCCATCTTGATTCAAAGTTCGCATAAGGTCTGAATGAAGGAGAAAATCTCAAGATTTTTCTGCGATTTCACATGAAATTAGTTCGTAAGTAAATATATGTATTGTTATATGCTTAGATCTGGTCATAAAAACTATTTTAATTAATAAGATAAAAGTATTTTTCTTTTGTTGGATTCATAAAAGCCAAATGATATTTTCCTTAAAATCAGTCCATACAATTCAGTTTAATTGAGTTACATTAAGCTTTCTAAGGGCTTTTCGAATCAATGCTTTCAATAAAATAAATAAAAGAAATTGGTTAAAGTGTAGTATAGGGGGGGGGGGCTTGGCGATGTCAATTTCTTTTGGCATTCAAAATCGATTGCCAAGCTACTTCACTTAGCGATAGGTGTCCGGAAACCAGAATGAATTCGTTATCTCACCATAATTTCTATATAAAAGTCGCCAAATGCAAAAAAAAAAAATTGTCAAATCCAAAGGCCCTTCCCCCCCTATACTACACTTGAGTGAGGAAATTTTGTTTATTACTCTTTCACTATCATTTAGGTATATTTTTTTTAAAAAAAATAACTACACATGCGATATACCGAGTCTTTTGTTGTTTGTGACATGCAGAAGAACGGTCCATTGTTGATGAACTTTCAGAGCGATTCCTAGAAAGGATTGTTTTCAAGCCATTACTGCAATTGCTATACATCTCAAGTTAGCTTGAGGTTTGTTGGAATGTTTTTCCATTGACGTTGTGGGCAGTATCTTGAGATGACGGGTCTGGTTGACGTGTGCGCCCTTGCCGTTTGAATCACTAGTCGTGATTTATTGTGAATGTCTTTGTTAGCTATTTATGAAGTGAATGTGAAGTGACGACCTCGGGCTAGCTGTATTGTGACCGATTAGAGGTGTGAATCTCAATGCTGATGACAAGCGCATACGCATGTGAAAGCGGCCAGAACACCGGTCCCATCGGGTATTTGTTGTCGAGAGGCATACGGCGATTATACACTCAAAAATCAAAACATTATGATCACCCTTACATTTTGCAATGAATTTGCCTGGATGACGTGGAAGGCACGTGATCAGGAGGAAGTGGTATTTAACTGCTGCTGGAGAGTATGAAATATCATTCTTTCACTTACTTCTGTGTGTGATGGGAAAGGCTGCGGATCTAAGCGACTTTGATAGAGGGCAGATTGTAATGGCTCGAAGGCTCGGAACAAGTATTTCCGAAACTGCATGACTCGTGGGTTGTTCGCGATCTACAGTTGCTAGTACTTATGCAAAGTGGATGAATGACGGTGAAACCAGCAGTAGACGACATGGTGTTGGACGTCCACACACTATCAAAGAAAAAGGTCGTCGGAGAATGTCTCGCATGGTGAAGCAAAACCGGAGCCAGACAGTGGCTCAGCTGACAGCCCAATACAATGCAGGGCCAAGTAGAATAGTATCGGAGCACACTGTTCAGCGGACACTGTTGGATATGGGGCTACTCAGCAAACGTCCCACTCGTGTGCCTTTGCCGACCAAGCATCATTGCCAACTGCGCCTGCGCTGTGCCCGGGAACATCGCGACTGGTCCATGGATCAGTGAGAGAGAGAGAGTTGCCTGGTCAGATGAATCACGGTTTGTCATTCATCACGTTGATGGCCGTGTCAGGATACGCTGTCTTCTAGGTGAATAGTTTCTCCCTCAATGTACAGTAGGTCATACACAGACCGGTGGTGGCGGTATTACGCTTTGGATGACATTTTCTTGGGCGTCTCTGGGACCCGTGGTTGTCGTAGAGTAGACCATGAATGCTACAGGGTAATTGAACACATTGCGGACCAGTTGCACCCTTACATGGCCTCTGTTTTTCCAGCTGGAAACGGAATGTTCCAACAGGACAACGCCCCATGTCAAAAGGCTAAAATTGTGTTGGAGTAGTTCCAGGAACATGATGCTGAATTCCAGTTAATTTCCTGACCACCTAACTCACCGGATATCAATCCGATAGAACACATTGGGATGTCATGGGACGGCAGCTCAGAGTTCAAGACCACGAATTCGCAATATCTCGGATTTGCGTGACCGTTGCTTAAACATCTAGTACAATCTGTCTCCGGCCATCTACCAAGGACTGGTGGCATCCATGCCAAGGCGGGTTAAAGCTGCGTTACGCGCCAAAGGTGGGCCAACTCGTTATTGACAGGTGGTCATAATGTTTTGGCTCTTGAGTGTATAAGGTGAGACAATATGAGGTGCGATTTGTTGGGGCACTCGATCACTTCTAGTTGGTCTTCAACTCACTTTGATGGCACGAAGTTATTTGAACGCCAGTTGTACTATCTATGCTATAAAGTCTCCCAGGTGACATATATCAGCAAGACAATGCTCGTTCACAACTGCGCGATTTCCCCAACAATGTTTTAAAGGATATGTTATCAGATATCTCGCCAATAGAGCTCGTCTGGGGTGTGCTTGGAAGGCAACTGCAACCGTCCCGGAATGCTGATGTTTTCAATCGGGTTGTTAGTTCATTAGGGCATGATCTTCCGCAGGAGGTCATAGGTGACCTCACTGATTCTATTTCACGCCATATTTTGGGTTGTATAATGACCAGAGGTGGATTTACTATCTACTGATTTGTAACAATTTTCATGCCACATATTTTCTTTTTAAAACAATCTGTTTTTCTGAATTTGTAATCATTTGCTTATCTCTTCATACACTATATACATGTTAAGTTTCGTGATAGTCGGTCGTTTCCTTATGGGTGCATATATTTTTCTTGTGTGACAGAGTGTGCATAAATAATAATGATCTTAAAATACAGAATTTCAGGAAGTTTTTATGAATTGATGAAATTGTATTGCTTGGACGAATCGAGCATTCGAAGTCTATGTCGAAGTCTATGCATTTGCGTCTTTTGATGTTTTTTTATTCTTTGTGTTATAGAAGTAAATTTTAAAGGGTTTATAACAACTGGAAAAAATCACGTAACACCTCTTTTGGCCTTGTAAAAATACATAATTAGTTTTTTTATCAGGGCACAAATTTCTGCAAGAAAATAACTCATATCGACAGAATAAAATTTTTTTAAAGAATTATATATTTTCGCTATGAGATTGATGGGGATATTCAACACCTCTGTGACACATTTGTAATCCTGAGAGATTTGAGGAATGTGTGCACACACAGAGTGCACACACAGAGTGGTGAGTGAGTAGAGAGAAAGACAGCAGTTCAAAAAATAGAAAAGAGGACTCGATCGATCGCATTTAAGGCAACACAAGGGCTTTTGATGTCAGACCTTGTAGTTTTAAGCCACGGTCATGTGATGAGGTGGAAACCTGAGTTTATAACTCTTCTCCAAACTTCTACACCCCACCAACAGGTGGTCTTTGAACCTCAATAAATTTAATGTGTGTTAGGCCCTCTACGCATCGAGTGTTCCGTTGCAATAGGACTCGAGTGCAAGTCTCGACAACGCCGACTACGAGTTCGTCCGTTGAACACTCTGCTACCGTCACCATGGGATGGTATGAGAAATGGTGTGGTTTTGAGTAGCAGTGTGGCCGCAGTCAAGGTAACGGATTCGTGACCTGGGCTTGTCATGAGTTCGAGACTAGTACCACAGAAAACCCGCCGTGTAGGGGGCGATGCACGTTAAATCTGTCTTCCCGTTAGTGTGGTGCAGAAGTTAGGAGAAGAGGTGCCAGCTCAGGTGTCGTCCTCGTCACTTGGTCGTGGTTCAAAATAACGAGGTCCGTCGAGTATCTGAATAGTGCAACGTTACTCACCCCTTTGAGTAGCAGTGGTTGCAAAATAAAAATTATACGTGAAGTTTAAATGTCAGCAGTATTTTTATTGTTTTTTTCTTTGCACGGAGATATCTAAAAATAGAACAAAATGAATAAAATATATATCATTTTGTACACAATGATATGAGACATACATACCGTCTAATGCCTGAGTACTAATATTCTAATATAAGCAATAATACTGACATTCTCTGATCAACCTAAGAAGAAAGCTGGTCTTAAGTTTATATGATACAAGAATTCTAAAATATTTCATTTCAAAGAAAGACTCTCTTGGCAAAATTAACAAAACAGGTATTGACATTTATCATTATTATTATATTTGTAAAACAAAGATAAGTCATTTAATTAAGTGTCTACCTAATACTTTTTGTTCTTGTAAAAGTTTTCAATTAACTTATGTTAAGATGTATTAGACTCACACGCAAGTTTCAAAAGAGGCTTTCAACTTTCAAAGTCTCGTTTAAAGAAACGAATACAAAAGAGTTTATGTTAAAATAAAAGCAATATTTAAAAATATTTCTTAAAAAGAATTCGTAAAATTAAAATTCGAGTGGTATTTTTTTAAACATAAGTAGGACTGAGAAAGAAAGTGCTTTGATGAAACTAGTATTTTTCTTATTTATTTGAGGTTATTTGTGATAGAAAATCGCATGAAATATTCTGATGTTAGCCATATTTAGAAAAATTAAGATATCTCGGGTTATAAATTTACCTTTAACCTTTAAGTAACATTATTATGCACTGATATTGTGCTTTTAGCGGGAAGGAATCTTTAAAATTACATTTTTTTACTTAACATACGTAATGATCATTTTTTTTTTTTATAAAAAAAAAGCTATTCTCTAGTCTGAGATCCAGCAACAATTAATGAATGCCATTTCACTTATCATGGAGTTTGCGGTTTTAAACATTTGTCTAAGTGTATAAGTGTATTGTATCATGAACAAATACTACCCTGAATATGCTATATTTTATCATGAACAATTATTTAAACATGAGCAAATAAAATTTTTGAAGTGCAGATTAATAAATAGAGCAACCAAACATATGTTTCAAGCTCTCTTCTCAATCGAATCACTTTTTGGGTACATAGTGTACAAACTGTTGATGGAAATCAATAGTCATCGCATAATCTAAATGATTGAATTGAGTTATTTTGATTGATCTCCTAAATTCCCAGATATTTTTTAAAGATAAGATATTAAATTAAGGTTTCATTAAGAGGAAATCTGAGTTGAAAGAGCGGAATTTAGTCAAAGGATTAGAAATCGTAAGTTAATTAGGTATGAAATCATTAATTTATTTTTTAGTAAATGATCAAAAAGTTGTTGAAAAACTCCTGTTTGATAAATCATTTATGAACTTAAGTAGGCTGTCCAGTTCTAAAAGACTAATAGATATAAGTCATTTCCGATACTAAAATAATACTAGCCTGATTGCAACCTGAAAAAAAAATGAAGTTAAACAATTTAATTGCCAAAAAAGTATAAGTTCATATATGAATAGAAATGCCTTCAAAAGCAGGAAGATTTTTTTAAACATATTTTTTAATATTTTTCATTACATTTTCATGTAATTGGAAACTTTATGAGAAATTTTTAAAATGTTCCTTTTAAAAATTGTAAGGTGTGGTAAATTATAGAAAAGTATAGATCGTTGATAGCAGTGTTCTCTTAATTCTGTGGTAATTATTTACAAATAGCTGTTTATTGTTGATGAAAATTTCTTAAGATCTATGTAAGTGCAAGAATTTTTTTCTCGGTGCATACACTAGCAAATGTGATTTTTGCGTAAAAATAGAACTTAGTAAATAGTAAATTTTAGTAACAATTAAATTTCAGGAAAACCTGTTGACAACAGTCAAAGCACATTATTAGAGAAGATTCTGAAATTAAATCATTGTTGTTTTAAACAATGTTCCTTAAAACAGGTTAACAAAAAACAGCAACAGTAAGGTGCTAAATCCAACAGTAATCACCGCCATCTTGTTTTAAAGTTCGCATAAGCTCTGAATGAAGAAGAAAATCTCAAGATTTTTCTACCCATCTGCTTGAATTTAACTCGTAAGTACAAATATTTACCTTCATATGCTTAGATTTGGTTATAAAGATTATTTTAATGAATAAGATAAAAGATTTTCATTTCATCGCTTCCGTAAACTGAGAATACAATTTCTCCCTACCATTCATCTATACCAGAGGTTTCCAAACTTTTTTGTCTTATAGACCCCTTGCCATGTTTTTCGGTTTTGGGTAGACTCCTACTTACCTAATAATGAAATTATGCAAAATTATCAACTTAAATGTCTTTTTGACAGCTGGTATAGAGCTATACTTAATTTAAAATGTTTAAATTTCTAACTGTAGAGAAGTATAGTGTTTAAAACCCCTAAGGCACACATGTTAATTAATTAAATTAAAATTTAGTTAATACTTAAAATAACTGTTACATAAAGTAACTGAGCAACAAACAAATGCTTTTAATGCGAGAGGGGAATCTAGTGCTTCTAAAATAGTTGATATCCATTTCTATAAATTTTACTTAAGATCTTTTTAGTGGTTATTCCGATCAGTTCCACTTGTAATACGATATATTTTTTTTCAATGTGACCATATGAATTAATTGCCTAATGGAGTATTAATATATATATATAGGAAAATTCGCAATGTCCAATATTATACTCCTCACCTTAATTATGGCAAGAAACGTTCAAATGATGATTCCTGAAACTGCAAATTAACTTCATTAAATTTAGTAAATAAATCTTTTCAACATGCAAATCCAGTTTCCTCTTGATTAAATTTTCTTTTAAAATTAAATTCATGATTTGGTTTAATGAGAGTCACTATCGTAGACCCCCATTTACACCTCATAGACTCCCAAATTATTTTTTCGCTGACGTGGACTCCCTGCATGTTGTCATAGACCCCTGGGGGTCTATACAGACCACTTTGGAATCACTGATCTATACAATTACTATGTTTAGAGATTTGGTTACTGTCTGATAGTACAAGTGCAATACAGCACTTGTCCAATTGGCAAAGTGTGAGAGATAATGTTGGAGTGTCAATACTCAACAAGTTAAAATGACTTTCCACATCGCATCAAATTTATCTGCTGTGGATTCCCTTCCACGTAGATCTAGAGGAAGTGAGAGATTGCGGACACTTTTGGCCAGGCTAGCGCTTGCGAAGCCTCAGAGCTGTCAGCACCCCACCCCTTTTTGGAGATTTTCTCGAAAATTAAACACCAGAATAAGATCGCTTGGATTGTCTCCCCCCCCAGAGCACCATTGTTTCAGTGTTCTCGTCCTGGAGGCTCCTGGCTCACGGTTTAAAAAGAATGGGACAAAATATTCTAGTCCGCTTTCGAAGTGGTCACCTTAAATCATAGGTTCTCAACGTAGGCGATAACGCCCCCTTGTGGGCGTTTGAGGCTTTCAGGGGGCAGTAAAAGACCCAGAGAAAATTAGGAGGTGTTGAGATGGCACGGAGGGGCATGGGCAGATTAACCAAATATAGTCTTAAAAAAGACTAAAAAAAGAAAAAGAAACACGTTGATTTTGCACTAATAAAAGTAAACTTTAATACTATTTACATGTGGATTGTATGTATTTAAATCATTTCTATATCACATGTAAGAAAATTCACATATTTCGGTAGTTCGGGAAGTGGATGAAAAACTGAAAGATTACATTATTCCGGCCTACATTAAATTGAATGATATAGCGCATTTTAATTTCTATAGTGCACGTGTTGTCTTTGTGAGCAGTAGGAAAAATGTTTCGTCCACTGCATTTCATTACGTATATTATCCAAAAAAGATAATTAAATATGTTAACCAGGAATTAACGTGATTCTTTAAAGGCTGAAACTGTCAATTATATTCGTTTTGAAAGCAATAGTTTATTATGAATTACTTCATATCATCAAAACCCCTGCCTGTCTTTATAACAGTTAAGCTAAAAATCTTTTATTCCATTCTTTTAAATGAAAAAATTCAGTAGCGTTTCAATTCCAACAATATTCTCTATCTACGACTGAAATATATAATACATTTAAATGTATTTGTGGTAATAGCTATTTTAGATTCGCAAGTAAAAAAATTGGGGTTTTAGAAAAAAATTAAATTAAAAAATAATGAAAAATGGGTTTTAAAGTTAAATTAATTGAAAAATGGGAAATTTAAAATTGATTCAAAAATGGTGTTTAAAATTGAATCTATTTTTAAAATTTAACTCTTGTTTTCCCGATGTATTATGTCTTAGTTCTTTGGAGTGGGAGGGGGCGGTATCAAAATATTCACTGGAAAAGGGGGTGTCAGTTCAAAAAAGATTGGGAACCTATGCCTTAAAGCAATGAAATTTTTCAAAGGATCCAAGAGCTTTGAATATGTACCAACTGCTTCTGAGCAGGCCTCGCCTCTCACCATCCTCTAATGCCTAGGGCTCACCAAGCAGGATTTTGCTGACGATCCCTTGCTGGTGTTGGATTTTTTGAGGGTACGACGTAATGGACCTGGTCTAGCACTGCTGGCAAATGGGGCGTGCAACAACAACAACACTATGTTTAGAAAACTTTGAACACTTTGAGCTTTTTTTTCTAATTGTTTTCTTTCATATGGAATTCTAACACTATCATACAGATATTTTTTAGAGAAAGAAATGACTACAAGTATAGCACATTCGGATGTAAATAATTCGAATAATTTAAACTGAATTTAATTTTGATTTTTGAGCGTTTTGTTTGTTTTTATTTTATTATACAGGTTCGTAAGGTACATGATTAATATTCTTTACCTTTTACTTTCAGCGTTTACATTTATATCTGGATTTGTTATAAATCCAATTCTTATCAAACATTCAAAATGTTAGTGGAAGTGAAAAAAGCACAAACGATATTCTAAAAGCGATAGAAACAGAGTAAGACAAAGTTTTTTTTTTATTATTCAGAATTAGAAATTTTCTAAAATTTTATTTCAATGGACTATGTTAATGAATCAAAGGAATATTTATCAAAATATCCTTAATTAATAGCAAATAATTGATTTGAAAGCATTTCACAAAAAATTGACTTAACTACA
>BMAO01010818.1:0-40594 GCA_019973975.1 Trichonephila clavata
CAGAATACCTGTGGCAGTTTTGACTACAACTACTCTTACTTTACTATCTGAGCCACAAATTATTTCAATAATTCTTCCTAGTTTCCATTTACATGGTGGGATATTATCCCCTACTATAAGAACCATATCATTTATTGCAAATTTCTTTTTTCCCAGTACATTTTGTGCGCTATTGCAGATTACTGAGATAGTCCCTTTTCCACCTTTGCCAGATATCTTGAACAATTTTTGCAGTTAACTGCCACCGGAGACAATCTGTTTATCTGAATGCCTAACAAGTCTGGTTCAGGAATAGCAGTCAAGGGACGCCCAATTAAAAAAATGTCCCAGAGTCAAAGCCTGATAGTTTTCTGGATCAGAAGACAAGGTGAAATGGATCTCGAGTTAAGCACTGCCTCAATCTGAGCTAAAACTGTTGAAAGTTCTCATGTGTCAAACGCGCATTTCCGCAACAAGGTGTAAGTGATATTTTACAGATTTGAGTCATGATTCCCATAAACCTCTAAAATTTGGTGACCTAGGTGGGATGAATTTCCATGAAATACCTTCTGAAGCAAGAAAGGAGTTAATTTGGGCATTTGAATTCAATACTAATTGAAAAAGTCTTTTAATTTCAGAATTAGCCCAACAAAATTACCTGCATTGTCTGAATAAATAAGGCACTTTTGCCTCTTCTCGCAAAAAATCTTTTCAGACAAGCAATGAAGGCTTCGGAGGTAAGGTTTGTCACTAATTCTAAATGCATTGCCTTAGTGAAAAACATACAAATATAGCAATATATACTTTATAAGAATTATTCATTCTTTGGTTATTATTCTTTATTAAAAAAGGGCCACAGTAATCTACTCCTACACGATTAAAGGGGGGAGACCATATAGTTCTCTCTTTAGGGAGAGTTCCCAAAATCTGGGTTTCTACACGAGATTTGGCTTTAAAGCAGATTACACACTGTGAACAATCTTCCTAGCTAGATTTCTGCCACTAATGGGCCAGAATCGATGTCGAATGCTGTGCAAAAGGACTGTGGTCCAAGATGATAAAATTTGTTATGAAAATGCAACATTAAAATATATGTAAATTGGATTTAGTAGGTAAGACAATAGAATATTTTGTTCCATAATCTAATTCAGAATTGCCCAATCTGCCCCTACACGAATTATTCCCTTGTCATCGACAAATGGATTTAAAGATTTCTATTTACTGTTACTAGACACTGGCTCACTTTGTTTGAGCTTTTTTGAAAATCGTCTGAAAATTCTCTTACCTGAACCATTCTAACTAAACATTGCTCAGCATCTGTAAGTTCTTCTGAAGTTAAAGGTCCTGTGCGCTTACTATGGAATTTTTGGCATTCCTAGAAAACCTTAAACAAAATAAAAATATGAATTAGTTTCAAATAATTATTAGTCAAATTTAACCAATTATCTAGAACAACAGAGTCTACAGTCAATTTTAGAGTTCTTTCAGAGTCTTTTTTTCAGTTCTTTGGTAAACTCATCATTTTTAGGATCCAAAGTTATTTCACCATTGGGAAGAGAGTGACAAAATGTGTCTAGACCTTTCCACCACAATTCACAAGATTTTCAGCACTAAGTCCTCTTGACACCAAATCACTGGGATTCTGCTCTGATCTGATGTGTTGCCAACAATAAGTTTTGTAATTTTTTTTATCTGTGACAACTCTGTTCCCTACAAAGGTTTTTAACAGCCAGGGATCAGTCTGCAGCCATCCTAACACTATCGTTGAGTCTGTCCATAAGTACACACCATCAAATTCTAATTTTAAAGATGCGATCACCTTCTTCACAAGTTTTATAATATAAACAGCTGCGCCGAGTTCCAAAACTAGAATGCTAATTCGTTTGATTGGAGCTATTCTACTTTTACTGCAGAGCAACCTCATCGATGACTGTTCAGATGAATTTTTACAACAAAGATAAATAACTGCACCAAAGCTTTTCAGAGGCATCTGAAAAACCATGCAGTTCCAAGGACTTGTAATTTTCATTAAGAACAAAACGTTGCACCTTTATTCCTTGAACAAGAGCCTTTAGGGAGAAGACGAATTTCTTCCTGTTTCGTATTTCATTTTCTAACAAGGGCTGATCCCAATATCTTTTGACTAACCAAAGAGTTTTCATGAATAATTTCGCCGTGACAATGACAGGGCCTAACAGACCCATTGGATCGAGAATGCGAGCAATGTGTGATAAGATTGACTTTGTCCACTCTGAATTGTTGGTTGGATCACTAACGGAAATTCTAAAGTATGTGCTTTGGGTTCCAAATCAATCCGAGAGTTTTACTTTTTCTTCATCTCGATCAAAATGATATTCCTGGGCTTCATATGGAAGTTCTTGCAACATATCTTTACAATTTGATGACCCTTTATGAAGATTCATACCAGCACAACTGAGTAATTCATTGAGCTGTTTCTGAACTTCTTTTCCACTTTCAATGTTGCTTACATCTGACACTAAGTCGTCGACATAGAAAGCAGTCTCTAAAATTTCTGGCAGCTACAGGAAACTTTTCTCGATTATACATTGCAATTTGCTTTAGCGTTCTAGTGGCTAAGACGGGAGCACTGGTTGTTCCATAAGTAACAGTGTTTAGTCTGCATGTTGATAATGGTTCATTTTTATCGCTTTTCCACAAGATCCGCAGATAATCTCTTTGATCTGGAGTGATTAGAATCATTCTATACATCTTTTCGATATCAGCAGTAATAGCAATAGGTTGTTTTCTAAATCTGATTATGATCGAAAAGAATTCATCTTGAATTATTCCACCGTTCACTTGTAAGGAATTGAGGGACCTGCCATTAGAAATAGGAAAAGAAGCATTGTAGATACTCTTAATTTTGTACTACTTTTCTCTGGACGATAAACACCGTGATGAGGTATATAATAAGTTGTGTCAGGTTCAACCTCTTCCTCAACCCTTGTCATATGGCCCAATTGTTCATATTCTTACATAAAGTTTTGATACAACGAACAAAGTTGAGGATTTCTGTAGAGTCGGTGCCAAAGTGAATTTAGACGTCGCCAAGCTGTCTCTTTAGATTTACCTAATTTTGAGAGATTTTCCTTGAATGGGATATCTACAACATAACGACCTGTCTCGTCTCTAGAAAATGTGTTTTTAAAGTGATTTTCACAAAAAAGTTCCTCTTCATTCTTTAATTCTTTCACTTCCTCAACAGCTTCCATTTCCCAAAACTGAGAAATTGTTTCCTCTAAATTTACTTCATTTCATGATAAAAAAAAACTTTTAATTGGTTGGCTAATTGGAAGCTTTTCCATAGCTAAAAACCCAAAAACTTAGCCTTGTAGAACAATAGATTCACCGATTTGCATTTTTTCATACTTTAAAATTCTGAAAAATACTTCGGCTCCTAATAGCATATCCACCTTACCAGGTTTGAAGAATTCTGGATATGCTAACTGAATACCCTGAGGCAATTGTATGTCAGAAATATTTAATGCAACTGAGGGGGTCAAATCAGTTATTTTTGGAATCACCAAAAATTCTAATTCCGCATCGAAACAAATTTTTGTTGGAAATAGTTCCATAAACCCTAGATTTAACTGTCTGCACACTCTCATTAATGCCCAAAACCAGAGCATAATTTTTAACAAAGTCGGGAATTTGGAAGATATCAGATTTATTTAACTGGCTGAGTCTAAAATTACTCTACATTTAAACTTATCCCCATAACAATTTTGAACGAACAGAACAGCTGTGCTCAGTAATACTGTGAAATTCTCCCTCGTTGTATTGCTTAAGCTTTGTAACGGTGCCTGCAAAGAGTAAACATTCTGCGGTTATGTTAGTGAGTTTTCTTCGTGCATAGTTAATTCATTTTCCGTATTCAATTGATCTTGTGGAGACAGTCTGTCGGGTGAACGCAGCTCCTTGTTTGATTTATGAAGAAGCGTGTTGTGTTTTTTCCCGCACACATTACACATAAATTTTGATTTACAGGCAGAATAATAATGCGAATTGCGCAAACAGTTCAGGCAAAATTAATGCTTTCGAGCAAAATCATACCTTTGAGAAACATTCATATTTTGAAAAGAGTTAACTTGTTTAAAAAATGAAAACCTTTACATAAAATACATTTTACAGTTTCACTTGAATTAATTACTAATGATTTAGGCTTAAATGGAATAGGAGAATTTTTATTTGGTTTTATAAAAGAATTAGAATTTCGGTTAATACTTTCAAGAACCATACTTCTTTTTTCAAGAAATTCACCTAATTTTGAAATATCTGTAGATTTTAAGGTTGATTCAAATAATTTCCTGGTTTCTTTATCTAACTTAGATAATATATTTACTAATATAGCATCTGAAAATTCATTTCTAGTGAATTTTAAATCTTTTAACAACCTTAAGTTCTTTTTTACATTGTCTACGAAATAACGCAATTCTCTAGCAGCTTCATGCTGAATTTTTTCTTGATTTATAATTGCTAGTAAATGCATATCAAAAATCGCTCATTTGTTTTTATATCTTAAGTGTTAAAGCTTCAAGCAACACTTCAAATGTGTCATCGCTGCATTCAATTTGCTTTGCATGACCTTTAAGAATGTAGCGTAAATAATAGAGTTTCTGCGAATATGTTAGCTTTTCGTTATAAGAAATTAAATTGTCAAATTGTTCTGTAAATGTACTCCATTCTTCGTACAAACCGCTAAATTGTGGTAAAGTAATTTCAGGTAATTTTATACTAGTTTGTCTACTTTCATTTACAGACAGAACATTATTTTCTTTAGAAATAACTTCCGACACTGAAACATTTTTTGTATTATCAAGTTCAGAGAGTAAGAAATAAAATCTTACTTCTGTTTTATCAAGGCGATCTTCTAATTGCTCCAATTCATTGTCAGTCTCTGATAAGTCGACCTCCGCTGGAAGGCTGTAATAATCTTTTCTAAGGGACTCAATCTTCTCTCTCAGAGTGGAGATATTATTTAATTGTAACTTCACTTCTAACAATGAAGGAGACTGTTCACTTCCCATTCCAAACAGTTCCCCTTTTTTCACCTTAGCTTTCAAGGCGCCTTGTAGTCTATTCAAAGTTTACATTTCCATCCTGTTGGACTTTTCTGGTTCGAAATTAAAATAAACTAATTACTCTCCGGTCGACTCGACCAAATCATGGAGAGACACAAATAAATTTAACCAAATAAACAACAATGGACTGTATTTCCTAAAAAACTTTATGATTTGAGAACATACGTCTGCTAGGCACGCAGCCTCACATTCAACAGACGTTTCCCACCGAAGTTCTTTCTTACAACCCAAATGGCAAGCGCCTTGGCGCTCGCCAAGTTGACAAAAAAAAATACAAATGGTAAAGGCGGCCGTAACAGGTACTTCAGTTGCCTGGTTGCAATCAGGGTGTAGCATTTCTGTTCTTTTTCTTACAAAATTTTCGTCATCTCTACAGAATAACGATATCTCAGTTTCATCCCTACATATAACTTGTGACAACTAATCATTTGTCCAAATAATGTGTTCCTTTGACCACTGCAGTCTTATTTTAGTGCTGCTGTAAATTGAGATAAGGCTTTTTTCATGAACTTCTACCTCTTAGTCTAACATCTGCTAATCTTCTGATTGTTTTTAAACTTACTGAAATACCAGCATCATTCCGATAATTTCTGGTGACATTCTTTTCTCTTAAAGGCATAATATTTTTGTTCTTCTGTCATCAGCAGATGTGGTGCACCTTTTTCAGCCTTTTCCTGCTTTGTTTTGTATTAGATTTTTCTCCTGACATCTTAAACAAAACTTTCAGTCTCCAGATGTAGTCACTGAAGCACCCTCCTATCTTGCAGTTTTAGCGTAGGAAAGACAACTTTTTCATCATATATATCTTGCTGGTGTCTAATCTACTCTTTAATTTGATGTGATTGCTTCTTGACTAGATATCATTGTTGTCCTAGCCAGGAAACAATCCTGACCTCAATCCCATCGAAAACTTGTGGCACTGTTTGAAAACTCTTGTCCAAGAATAAAAAGGAACTAATTGAGCCTATAATTGTTTCCAGGCATCATGAAGGAAGGGTTTAAAACTATTTTAAGCTCAATGAAACATCAATGTGAAGCTGTAATAAGAAATAAAGGCTACCCTACTAAGCAGTGAGTTATCACTGCTATCATCAGTATTTAATGTACATCGATAATTATTGCAACATAAATCTTTTTATGTTGCAAATATTTGAATTTTGTTTTTTTATTGAATTTAGTATTAACCCCTTGTAGTTTTAATTGTTTGAATAAATTGTAATGTTTGAAATGATTACTTGTGCCTGAAATAATTATTTAAAATAAGTTTAAGAATTAAGTTTAGACTAGTAGGACTCGTGATTGATTTACAAAGTCAAAATAAGTTTACACGAGTCAGACTCATGATTAATGCTTAAGGGGTTAAATTCTCTTTAAAATGATATCAAAAACTCTGCGTAAAATGCAAAGTAACGTTTTCTATAAGCATACAAACTTAAAAAACATTATTTTTAAAAAATATGCACAATTTTGGCCACCACTGTATACTGTATTTACTTGAATCTAAGCCACATATTTTTTCCTCTGTTAGTGTCACTGAAAATTGGGTGCAGCTTAGAATCAAAGAAAAGAAAATTCATTCGATGGGTCAGTTAGAGGAATTGCAGGTTCATACATGTATTTAAAATTTTACAATACTGGTAAAATAACTAATTATTTGCTTCTTATTAACTCTTTTAAAATTTGTTTTAATTTCATAAAATTGGATATCGATAAACTTTTTTTCACTTTCACAAAAATTTGTTAAAATTTTGGGTGCTGCTTAGAATTGATGGCAGCTTAAATTCAAATAAATGGGGTATATATATGTACATATTTACATTTTCAGAATCAAAATGGATTTTGAAACTGAAAGGAACTAAAAAATTTTATAAAAAAGACTGATAATTATATAAATTAATGTCTGACCCAAAATCTTTACAAAGGAAAATTGTTCACATTTTTTAAAATGTTGCATTTCAGTTTTGGGTACTTATGTATTATACTGTTGACCAATTTCACCAAATCAGAAAATGTTGCCAAATGCCATCATTTTTATTATTATTAAGTTCAAAAATGCTGGGGAACAGTTTCCATTATATATAGGTGACAAAATTGATCAATGGTATCATATGTAAGCACCCAATTTTTTTATTAAATAACCATTTCCATTTTTATGTATATATTTTTCTTCCAGTATTTCATGTTTTATCAGATGAAAAGTTGCCATCCAGACAAAAACTTACTTTTAACTTATTGAAAAATAGCTCAGGGAACGATTCCATTTATACAGGAACCATTACTGAGATATGTGGTGAAAGCGGATCTGGAAAGACACAGTTATGTATGTATTTAAGCATTTGTGTCCAAAAACCAATTGATGCTGGAGGATTAAATTCAAGTATGCATTTTTTCAACATTCTTACCAAATAGTTCTATTTGTTTTGTGTTAAATATATGGATTGTGACATTTTTTCTTTCTTTTTTTACATATAGAAGTTATATATATACATTCTGAAGGTGATTTTCCTATCAAAAGATTTCTACAAATGGTTAATGCTTTTAAAATTAATAATCCAAAGCTACAAAACATGAAATTTTCTGATAATTTGATTTTAAAAAAAGTGTTCAATGTGGTAAGTATTAAAAAGTGATCAGTAAAAGGTAACAAATAAGATAAGTCTAATGAAATGTAAACGTAAAAAAGAACTTTTGTGCATGCACATATCTAATATTTAAGAATTTCATATAAGTTTTTGTTTTATTTTTCATTTAAAAAATTCAAATTCTGTACAATGTACCTTAAACATGTTTTTAAAAAAATCCTTTTCTAATTATATAATTGCCTTTTTCTAAATATATGATACTTGTGATACAAATAATTGATATGTCTAGTATCAAAATTGTTTATTTATTTTATTTTCCCTCTGTAATTGTGTATCTTCCATTAAAAGAAAAATTATATAGGCACTTCAGTTTTTAAACAAAGAAAGACATTAAACTTTTATAAATGTTGAAATGGAACATGGAAGAAAAATTTATAATAAATTAAAATTTAAAATAATATTCTAAATTTATGCTTTTATTTGTAAAAGCACTACAAAGGAAAATAAATGCAATTCAGATAAAAAGTACATTTATTTCAATAAAAATTTTGACAATTTAAATGTAAATATTGCTACATTCTATATGCTGTGACTTAAATGAACATTTTAAGTTATTTTGTTGTTTTCTTATGCTAACTTAATACATTTTTGTTGGATGAGAGACCGTATGTTAAGCATGTATCTTAATTTAATAGAAAGGGTATAAATATCCTTATTTTCTTTGTTTTAATAAATGACATCTTGATTGGGCTAAAATGGAATAAAAAATTAAGAAGTAATTTAATAAAATCATTTTAAGAAAATAAACATATCTTTTATATATATATATATCAGTAGTAATTTATTTTTGAAGTAATGAAATATATATATTTTGTAAAAATAGTTTTATGTAAAAATATTTTTCAAAGTATTTTTGTGAAGATGGGAGTTTTTTTAGAAAGTGTTGTCTTAACATTCACAATATTGAAAGTGTGATTGTAAAATATAATAATTTTTTCTACATACATAAAAATCTCAAAATCTTTTAAACAATGTTTTTTTTTTTTGACATATTTCAATTTTTATCTATAATTTTTTCAATTTTAGAATCAATTAATTTATGTCTTACAAAAAGGTCTTCCTGATTTACTGAAAGAACCTAACAGTCCAAAAGTACTTATAATTGATTCTGTAGCAGCTCTTTTACGTTCTGAATATGATTCTTGGAATGAAAGATTATCTTTACTACATCAGTTAGCAAATGAAATTTGGAAACTAGCCAATATTTTTGGAATGGCTGTATTTTGTGTTAATCAAGTAATTAATTATTTTTCTTTATGTAATTTAAATAATTTTTATGTGATTTTAATCTTTTACTTATTTTGTAAAATGAAAATATAATAGAATTTGTGAAGAATCAAAAATAGATTAGTGTTAAGTCTTCTCACAAATTATTTTACATTAATATTTTTTTAGCATTTATTAATAATTTAATAGTTATAATAAAGTTAAAAATACTGTATGACAAAAAATATGGAACTACTTGTAATATATTAATTTTGGAATGAAAAACAAAATATTAGGTAAAATTAATTATTGAAGAAAAATTGAATGGAAGTATAAAAAATAATATATTTTCTATTTAAAAAAGGCTTTATATATACTGTCTCATTCACAATGAAAAATGCAGCATACCTAAGCTAATGAATAATATCCTCAAAAAACTTTCAGTACTTTTAATTTTATTAAGGAGAAGTGTTCAAATTAAATGAATTTATTAACAATTTAATTTATATATAGTCATACATAAGTAATTTGTTCCTAAGCTTCTCTCTCTCTCTCTAAAATCTGCAAGTCACAACTGATCAAAATCACTTTAGACTAGTTGCAAACCACATTATAAAAAAGGTTATAAATCTAAGTATTTCTTTTTAAATAATTCTGTAGAAGAATATTTTCAAAATATTTTTTTTTTTAATTTCTGTTCTGTGAATCAATTGTTCTTGGTGGTGGGGAGGGGATTGTTTTTGAGTTAAAAATTTGGAAGTTAGATTTTTTTTTTTTAAGTTGGGGAGTGGAAGTCTTAAATCCTAGATTAACAGATTACCATGTATGCATGATTGCATAAATGTAGAACTTAGTCCAGTAAGGCTTAAAAGCTCTTTATTACACTTTAAAAGAAAGGTTTTCTGCTGTTCATCTTATGTTTATGCATATGTAGTATACAGTCAGACCCCAAATTAATGAGTTTTTTTCTTTACCTGATTAAAATAAAGGCAAAAACACCCTATTAAACGAATAATAAACCCAAATTAATGAATTATTTAAACAGCTGAAAACTTTTTTTAAAAATTTGTATTAGAAAATATTGGATATTTTTTCAAATGACACATCTTTTTTGTCCTGAACAGAAAGACTTTTCTTGGAAGCAGAAAATTTCGATGAGAAATGGCGTAGACCATTATTAGACTTTACAGGTGCAAATTAGTCATGAGTGTAACCTATCCTGTGAGTTTTGAATAGGATGAGAAATTCTTTTCTTATCCCACTCCAGGACACATGGGATATTTTAAGATTTTAACGATTGTTTACATTCTATGAAAGACTGCTTATCTGTGCAACTGAAGTTGAGAAAATTGGGATTTATTGGAGTCAAAGAATAGCAATTCTGATGCAGAAATTTATAATGAATCTCCTATAAGAACTTTTACACTTTTTAATGCTTTACATTGTTTGGAAACTATGAAAGCATACTTTACAGAGTAGAATGTAAATGATGCAATATTTTCTCCTCTGCATAAAGAATTTTAAAAAAAAAGCTCTTTCAAGTCAGGAATCAAAAAAGATTGTCAACCACCTATTAGTCAGTACTTTAAAATTTCCAATTAACTGGTGTGTCATAATTAAAAAGGGTTACTTCTCCCTCCCTCCCTCTATGGTGAAGCAGCTGCAGGTAAAAGGTGGAATATCTTGCTTAACAAAAGTGGTAGAGTACCCCGTTCCCTGCCTTGATCTGTTAGAGGTGTGCTTTTGTTTACTTACTGGACATGATTACTTGCAAATGCATTTACATCGCATTGGAGTAAAAGATTCTGCTTGTTACCCTCTGTGCAACCAGGGTAAAATGGATGGTGACCACCTCAAAAACTGCCCCATTGTTTAAAATTTTTTGTAGACAACTCTATGGAGGCAAATTTTCTTTCTTTTTTTTTTGCTTCGTCATCATTTTATTGGGCTGCTCGTCGACTAATGGCAGAGATGTTGAAGACGGGCGTAGGATAAAAAAAATAATAATTCATTCATAGTATTTTTAGCTGATGAATAAAAAGTGTGTGATTTTTTTACTATGGATATTTTTTTGTGTAGATGCTTATTATAGAATTTCCAAAAAATAAGAGCAAAAAATTTGTATTTTGTTTGGACCCCGATGTAATGAAAAAGTTCAGTCCCGATGAATTTGTTAAATTGGGAACCAACTCTATCTTAATAATATCAAATACCAAAATTTAATAAATGAAATCTTAATATTTAAATATTATGTTGTCATATTTTACAGTTATTTAACTAAACATATGTAATAAATGTGGAAAAGTTTTATCATACTTTGATGTGATATAATTGATGTTATTTTTGCATTTAGTTAATCTCACTTTATTGGGGGGGAAAGGAAATGAAATGAGTCCAATTTTTTTTACTGCAAAATAAACCTTGTAAATATATTTCTTTAGCATATGAATAGTAATTTTTTTATTGCAGGTCTCAGGATCCAACAAAAGTAATCAAATTAAAGGATTGGATATACCTTCTTTAGGACTGTTGTGGTCTAATATTTTAACAACTCGATTAAAAGTCTCGCGAAAACCTTCTGAAAGTACTGGACCTACAACTCGAGCTTTAGAACTGATTTTTTCATCATACCATCCACATGTATGTAATAACTTTCTTATATCAGAAAATGGTGTTGAACTTCTCTGAAAGAAAGTATACTTTGTCATTCAGTTTTAACTGAATGATTCTTAAACAATTAATTTTGAAGCAATGTATATATTGTAAATACAAAAAGCTTTGATTAATAAAAACTAAATTTTTTATAGAAATGCTTAAAATCTAATATTTTAAATGACTTTAAAAAAAAATTTGAAAAAACTATTTTATGATTTAATTCATATTTCTTATTCATATAAATAATTTCTCACAAAATATAGTGTGTATCATTATCTAATTGCTTCAGTACAAATAAAATTTCAGTATAAATTAAAATATTTAAGTAATAAATGCAAAAAAGAAAAATTCATCCACAGGGAAAATATAGTTAAATGTTTGACATGGAAAGTAAAAATTATATTTGAAATAGTATTAATTAAAATTCATAATAAATATTTCAGCACAATTTAAATTTTAAAAGTGAATTATATAAACTATTTTCCTCACATGCATTCATGCATAAATGAAAAATAAATTTCAATATTAAAAAAATTAATATATAATGTAATTTTTTTTATAAAATTTTTTAAAGAATGTATTGTGTCTAATGTAGAGATATTTAAAGAAACAAAAATTCTTTTGAAATGTTTTGCAAAATTACAATGAAAGTTGTTTTAGCAATTTTCAAGATTATTAGACAAAGAATGTTTAAAATCTGCAAATTTGCAGTTGAATAAAATAAAGAATTATATATTTGAAGTTCTTACATTTTCTATAGAACTCTTATTTACTGAAAATTATTGAATGTTTTTTTTTAATTTTATAGTTAATAAATTAAATATTCTTCAGTTTCTCCTTAATTTATCAATTCTGTAGCAGTATTTTTACCCTATACCAAAATTAGTTTTATTTAAGCTTTAAAAATTGCCAAAACTGGACTTTTGTCATACTACTGTGCTTGATAAGTGGCAAGGAAGAAGGAAGGAATTTAAGAAAAATTGTACTTTTATCAGTCACATTACCTCCTTGACTATGGGAAAACAGTTTACTGCAAACCAATTACTTCTAAATTTCAAGAAGCAGCATTTGAAAAAAAAAGTGTGTTTGAAGATAGCAGTATAAATAGGATTTTAAGCTTTATCTCATGTTATGTACAACCCTACATTAGACAACATAAATGAAGTACAAAACAGCAGTTCTAATTGATATACCATAAAAAAATGATGTAAAAGTCAAAAGTGATTCTGAACGTTAACAAGGGGAGGGCACGACAAAGGAAATTCATTTGGAGAGGAGACTTTGTTTAATAGTAGTACTCCTTTAGGATGTTCAATCCTCAATGTATTAGCGCCAAATGGCCACTCAATTCGGAGAAAATAGCATTCAATATTCATGCTTAGCTTATGTACAATTAAATGTTCATTAACGTCAGAGCCACAGTAGCATGGATGATAGCATAACTGCTTACTATTCAACTGACCAAGATTCAAGTCACATGATCAGTTTTTTGTTTTATTTCTTCAATTCATTTAATTACTTTTACAATAAAATAAATTTATTTAAAAAAGGTTTATTAAATATTATTTTAAGTAATTATTTTGTATTTTAAAAATAAAATAATTACTGTAATTATATAAATATTTATACTATGTTTTATAAATATAATTATTAATAAATAATATTTATTATAAAAGTATATTATAGTAAATATTTTTTATTGAAAACAATTATTATAAATTTACTAAATATTAAAAGATATTTTACATAAAAATTAGTTATAAATAGTTTTATAATATAAAATACAATATATTATTAAAAAATTTTATAAAAAAATTATTTTATAATTAATATAATTAAAAATATTTAATGAGAGTCATTTTTAAATAAATTTATTTTAATGTGAAAATAGTTAAATGAATTAAAGAAACAAAACAAAAAGACTGATCATGTGACTTGAACCTTGGCCAGCTGCATAGTAAGCAGTTACGCTATCATCTATGTTACTGCGGCTGTGACAATGAACATTTCATTGTATATAAACTACGCATGAATTTCGAACGCTGTTTTCTCTGAATTGACTGGCCATTCGGCACAAATACATTGAGGGTTGAACACCCTAAAGGAGAATTACTGTTACACAAAGTCTTGTCTCCAAATGAATTTCCTTAGTCATGCCCTTCCCTTGTAAGTGTGAAAATAGAAGGGGACTTATTACCTTCATCAAACAGTCTATGAAGTGGATCATTATGGCTAAGGAATGATACACAAGAGAACATCATACAAAATGGCAAGGTGTTTTACATCTATGTTGGAAATAGTTATTATAGAAATCCTCTCCAAAATAATATCTTTATTTTTCTGAAGGGAAAGAGGTACAAACTTTATGAATAGTGACATAGGACAGCTTAAAAATCCAAGCAAGAGAAGCAAGGACTGGAGGGCAAATGTTAGTTTTTATTTCACTGGACTCAAATCTCATAGAGCATGATTGGAATGCATTCAACACACATTCAGAAAAATTTCCTTGCAGAAAGTTAATGTTGATAAATGAAACAAAGTTCCTAAAACAATTATGTACAAATGAGGGGAAAAAAGCATGATTAATGTGCAATGTTTAGATCTCATATAGTCATTTGCATTATGTCCTGATTTTGACAAGAAATTTCTGTGTGATTGTTCATTTCTTTAAGAGACATCCTTATTCCTTATCTCAATTTTCCACGTGATGAAATCTGTACAATTTTACATTAAAAACACAATAACCTCTACCAAATGTATGCACTAAGTTCTATTACTTAAATATGTACTGCAATTATATAAAGGTATATATAATTATGGCCTTATAAATTTCGAGAAATGTTCTTTATAATTCACATTTGCTTTTGATAAAATATTCTAAAATCCTATTACAAAACAAATTTGAAAATTGTTGCTATTTTTTTTTCTGCAACATGTATATGCAAATATTATAACTGTATTAAAATATATATATAAATTCATATATTGCTTCAAAGATTAAAATGTTACCTTTTATACTACTAATATTTTCTAAGGTATAAATTTTTTACATCTTATAAATCAGTGCTTCCCAACTTTTTTATTGCCACAGACAGGTCAATGTTTGATAATTTTACCACGGCTTGCTGAGGGTGGGATGTTGATTGTTTATATTTAAAATTGTTTTAATTTAATTGTAGTTAAATATTTTTTTGCCTTCAGAATAAAACAGTTACATCCAAAAATGAATATACAGCAATTTCCATGGAAAATCACTCAAATCCAAGAGAAATACACCATAGTAAATAAAACAAAAATAATTTAATGTTCCTTCAGCAGCCCGGTACCATTTGATCCACAGACCTGTACTGGCCCAGGGTTGGGGACCACTGCTATAAAATATACAATGTTAGTATTTTTTCCATAACATCATAAAAAAAAATATTAAAAAATATCTGTTGTGTATCATTATGCAGAATATAATAAGTTCGTACAAGTAAATTAAAATACATATTTCAAAATTTTAATTTTAAAAATATTCTGATATATGCATTTTATGGGTTTTTATAGTGATTTTAATGAATCGAGAGCAACTAAGACAATTATCCCCTATTTATTCTTTTAAATCTTCTATAAATTAAAATTTGATTGACTGATATCATGTAATAAAAATAATTTGAAATGAAGACCAAGATTCAGTTATAAAAAAATCAACTTTCATCTGTCAAACATTTATTTCAAGAAGTTAACATAAAAATATAAAGCATTCAATAAATAAAAACACAACAAGCTCTGTACAAATGTGATAGTGTACTTCTACATTCAATTATAGGTATAATCATAAGAATTTTGATTTTTTTTTTTTTTACAACTTTGAGTGAAGTTAGGAATGTTTTAATACACAAAAACATAAGAAAACTGAAATATATTTCAGTAATTATTATTTACTCTTCACCAATACAAAGAAACTAGGAAATTTGAAATTCATGATTAAATAGGACATTTAAAACAGAGCTACAACAAAGATTTAGGACTAGATAATACATTTCATATGAAGACAATTCCATTCAAGTTCAATTTTGATTAGTATTCATATGAAGACCAACTGCAATTCCATTCAGATTTGGTTTTGATTAATATTGTGCAGTATCTAAACTATTCATATTGAAAAAGCCAGCAGCACTAATTTCTGATTATTTAGTATATTTATTCGAATAATAGTTTACCTTACATTCATACTATTCTTATTCCATTTGATATGCTGCAAATAGAAGGCATTTTATATAATATATCATACTTAATGATATTTTTTGCAGAAAATTTTATTAAATGTTTATGTGATAGATATTATAAGAAGTCAAAGTTAATTCTCTCAATCATTTTAAGAATTAAATACTAACAGTTTGTACGTTTCACTAAATTAGCATATTTTATACAATGCATGTATTAATGAAATATCATATGAATAGTTAAAAATAAAATCAAGCAATCATCCAAACACAATTTAAATATTTATAAAAAGATTAAAATATTGAGTTTTGTCAAAAATTTAGCCGTTTTAATAAAAGTAAATATTCTTCTAGATTACTAGATTTTAAACACTTCGTTTAAAAAAAAAACCTAAAGCTAGAAATCTTAAAAACTTTTATCAGTTAAATTATAATAGATTAAAATAGTTATTATAATATTTAAAGAATAAAATTTAATACTAATTTTAAAAAATCTTAAACCTAAAACTAAATTTTAGATTACCTTGTATTTTAAACATAAAATATGTCTTGTTATTTGCAAATCAGCTCCGATATTACATGTAAAAACATTCAAAATGAAAACGATTGAATATAGAGAATCCTGCTTTTTAAAAAATATGGATCAGAAAAAACTTATAAAACATACAAGACTAGTTGCAACTAAATGTTTAAGGTTTTACTATGCTACTTATCATTTATGGAGACCATGGAGCAAAAAACACATGTCAACATTTATAATTCTGTTCTGTCATTGTGTTTATAATGAATGCATCTTATTGCCAAGTTTGTGTTGACAGCACCTCAGAAAATCAGTCATCAATCCATGTTTTCTATAATTGATAAGTGCCAAGAGTATTTACGTTAAAAAGTAGCAGATTTGAATAATGTATATAAGATTCCTCAGCAGATCCATTAACCTTTTGAAAATAAATTCAAGATTAATACGCATATAAAACTTAAAACAGTAATTATTAAATAATCTTAATATACTAATACTACATTTCCAAATATTAAAATCATCAAATACATTTCAATAACAAACTAATATTTAAAATATAAATACTTATAGCAAAAAAGTAACACTACATAAATGGCGTACACATAGGTGGGGTTGAGGATTCAATACCTTTCCACAGACTACGGGCTTTTCAATATTTAGCATATAGATTGTCTCAACTTTTGTGTACATTTTTTTTAATATAACCCCTCATATGTACTATATTTATATTTTTTTTATAAACAGAACAGATAAACAAACAATTTAATTGCTCATCAATTTATCAACAAAACTAAAAAAAACAGCTACAGAAAAAAAATATATATAAAATCAATTTATAACATACAAGTAAAAATGTCTCCCCATCCTAACTATTTCATATTACACGTAAAGTTACATCTTGAAATTTTTTTAAGATAATACTAAGCTGAGTTTTAATTTCACTAAAATAGGCTTTTGAAAGAAGTGTCAAGATAAAACGGCACTTACATACTATCACAACCATGCCAACTTTCAAGATAATTCTCCAAATTGGCAATCATGCTTTGTTTTATATTTCTCCACTTGCCATCATTTTAAGACTAATCCTTTTCAATATGGCAAGCTCAAATATTAAAATGTGAATCTGGAATATACCAAATTCTTAATCAATAGCATTACCGTATTTACTCAAATTGAAGTCACTTTTTTTCCAATGTAAATGCTACCAAAAATCGGGTTTGGCTTAGAATCGAAGAGGGGGGAAATTCATTCAATGGGGCAATTACAGGTTCATGTGTGTATTTAAAAGTTTATAATATTGATAAAAAAAACTAATTCACTTATTAGCTTTCATTTTAATTTCATAAAATTGGATATCAACAAATCATTTTGCACTATTTTTCACTTTTCACAAAAACTTGCAGAGAATTTGGGATGGTGCTTAGATTCGAATAAGAGTATGGTAACAATAATATTATATATAACAAAATACATAAGATTTTTAAAAATAAATTATAATTAGTTATTTTTTATTATTATTTATTTAAAATTACTATTAATTTTTTGACTATGTGTTCCACATTCCTGTCAGCGTATTCTGTTTTCAGAATTCATGCGGTTTATCCATTGTTACCAATATGGTTGCGATAGTACAGAAGTACCAAAAAAATGAACAACATCCAAAAAAATTAAATATATATGAATAAGCTCAATCTTAAGTATTCACAAATTAAGAATATATCATTTTTAAGTCCAGTAATTAATGTTATAAAACTTAACCAATATTCCCACCAATTACTTTTTTTAAAAAAAAAAGCAACTTTTTCTCAGAATATAAACATTTTAAAATGTTAAAACATAAGTCTTTATTAGGAAAAAGTTAATATGAATACTTGCTTCTATTAATTACATTAATCAAATAACATAAAAATGCTATTTTTGGTACTTTTCTGCTACCACAGCACTAGTCAAAAATAAACACAAGCATGCTTAAGAAGACTACCAACCACGCCAAATATTGTGACCTTTCAATTTCTCTTTATTTCACAGCATATTCAATGAATAAACCTTCTAGTATAATGGACTACATAATTTGATATAATTACCAAATGCTGCAGATATTGTCAAATTATTTCATTCCCAAAACTATGCGATGTAATTTAGTTTGAGTTTATATGCAGGATTTTACAGTATAAGAATTGATTTTAATTGAGATTTTGCAAACTAAAGATGCAAATCAATTGGACACCTACTGCAGACTAGAATAACTACAAAAAGAAATGTGCTACTTTTTTGGGATGCCTCACAAAAAAGTTAAAATCATTGAAGTGAACAAAATCATCATGATGTATAGTCTATTCACAAGAAGAAAAAAACAAATTTCTCCTTTAAGATATATAAAGGCGTATGCTGCACAACTATCAAACATTTTTCAGGATAATGTGGAGACTTGGCAATGAATGGTAATCTACAAACAGAAAAGTACCTAAATCTAAATAATTAATTATAAAACATTTATGAAAGTAACTATAATCTAAATTGTCACTCCTTAACTAATTTCCTAAAAATAAGCAAAAAAATCTAAACATTAATTTCTTAACTTTGTCTAAAAATAACTCAAAAAGAGGGAGAGGAAAAATATATTACAACCACAAAACATACAAATATAAAATAATTTCAAAAAAATAAAAACACATATGACCATTTGAAATCAAACAGATAAAAATCAATAACTGCCAATCAATATTCATTACACATAATTCTTTTAATACTATACACTTTTTTGATTTGGCAAAATAGATGCATCTAAAACTATAAAATCATGTCAAGAATTGGTAACACCGGTATCAAAAAAAGCCTTTTTAAGCAGCTGATGAGAAGCATTAATTATACCCCAAGATATAAAGGCCCTACTATAATTCACATGAACACCTAGATACAATTTTCTAATGCTTCGATCTCTTTCAATATATGTCTGTTTGAAAGCTTCAACTAATGATACAAAAGGGGTACCACAACAGACTTGCATTTTTGTCTTGACTACATTGACTGGATAAAAGATTGTACTGGTTAATGCACCAACGAAAGCTCCACTTATAAAGTCTTTGACTAAGTTCTGCAATAAGGAGGTGGCACTAGCTTGTGGCAATAATTCTTTTACTTCATCTTTAAGACTAAAGAACAGGATATTTCCAACAGAATTACGTAGCAGTATAGGTGTCATACCCCTATAATATTCCTTAAACCCATATTTTCTTAAATCAGAAAAGGCATGATAAGTATTCTTAAATTTAGTATTATAGTGACGATCTTGAAGTAATGTTTGAACTCTTTCAAAAGGTGTTAGAATTGCTTCTGTACCACCAGCTAGTGTTGCTGCCACACATAATTGAAAAAAAGGGGTCACATTAGGGAAACTTTCGTGCATGGCTTCACTATACGTTTTATATGTTCCAAACATTAAAGATACGGATGCTGTTTTCTGAAGCAATGGCGGAAGAACACCTCTATAAAGAAAATGCATCCCTTCTTTTTTGATTTGTTGAAAAGCATGCTGGGAATCAACGCCATGTAACATTTGACGAAACATTACTTTATTTATCGGAAAAGTGATCAGTATGTTGATAAAAGCTGAACCCCATCCACAGATGAATTCTTCATATTTTACAGGAGTTGGAGAACTACTTTTTGAAATTTTATATTTTTCATGTTTATCAACAGATGCAACAGCCATTTTATTTACACAACACATAACTTCCTAAAGAAAGAAAAAGAGAATCATATTACAATTTCAGTTTTGATTATGACACAATTTTAGTAAACATGCAAACATTAATATTGAAAGGAAAATATATAGCTATATGCCATTAAAATAAAATGGTACTTTTCCGTTTTGCCAGTGCAAATCTCGCCAAGTTTGCGCTATTGGCGTCAACACACAACATACATATAAAAAATATTTTTAATATTAGTTCAATGGTTTTCCATCTATTTTTGATCTATCATGAAAAAGATGCTACTGTTAAGAAAAACTGCAGCTTGTTTTGAAAATGTAGTGGTAGAAGGTTACCAGTGGGAATATTCTATTTAGTATCCAGTTATATTATTTTGTCAACTTTATTGCTTGTGCTGACAAAACGGAAAAGTATCAATAAAACTATCAAAATACGCTATTTCGCAAAAAAAAAAGTGCTCCCAATTTGAAATTTTATATTTAAATTTTATCTTATACTTGGACCAATGTATGCATTTCCAATTCATAACTGGCATTACAACAATTGCTAATTACAATTTTTTTTCTTTAGTCCAATAACTGATTTTTTTTTTTTTTAGATATTAATAATGCCATTGTGAAACAACTGAAAACCTTATAAACAATATGTAACTTAAAATTAAGTTGAAATATAAGAAAAGTGAAAAATAGGGATTGAATAAATCAAGTAATGGTTACAAGTGTATTAATTTCACCACAGTCAAATTTGTGCCACACGAGTCATGCCACATCATGGCAGTTAAAGAGAAAAATGAAAAAAAGATTCTTATTTGCTTGTTTTACTTGGGAAAAAAAATCAGTGAGACTTTGTGAGTGTACCTCACAATTCATGTGGTACACATTTGATAAAGGTGATGTTAATATGTAAGTACGCAAGTAACAAGCAATTATACGGAAATGGTTGCATAAAGCTGTTGGCTGTAAACAGTTTTTATAAGGTATAAATTGCTGAAACAGAAAAACAAAGTTGTATGAACGAGACAAGATCAGAATGTGTGATTCCTTGAATTATTTCAACAGTATTGTCTACCACATAATATGGTACAGATCCTTTCATACCACTTACAATAGCTTTACATAAATAACACATTTTCATAAATTCTTTTAATCCCCCAATATTGACAAAACTTTAAAGAATTGTTTATATGAGATCATTATTGTGTTTCCAGTTCAGAATAATTACAATACATTTAAAAGTTCTATTTCAATTTTAAAACAAACACTAATCACACTATGGGTCAAGAGCACAAAGCTAATATTTTCATGTAGAATTAGTTTTTCAGGAGCATACAAACATTGCCCTTAAAGCGATATCGTAACTTACTCTCAATCATTGTGAGTAAACATGCATGTGCATTAATATTTCAACAATGTATTGAAGAAATTTTTTACAAAATGGGTCATATGTCAGAATTACATATGTACATTTTAAATTTTTCTCAGCCAATAGTCATCAAACCTTTTTTTTTCCTTAACTGCCACTGAAATGTATATATGTCCGCTGAACCAGTGCCTTACGTGTTGCGGACGTATATTTCTGTCCTACTGAAATGTGATTTCTTTTTTCTATGCTATCAGTAAAACTATTCCGAAGGCTTTGGAATACAATAAAATGATATTGACAGTGTTTGCAAAGAATTTATTTCAGAGGAAAATTAACAAATGTGTGCCCTTTCTTTTCTCTCCAATACACTGCATATGCATGCTATGTTAATAATTGCAGCACTGGGGAGCAAATTGCATAACTTTTAATAGACAGATAAGGGGTTAATTAATTGAACAAAGCATGCAGTAGGATGCATTTAATTGGCCATGCGTTTAGTTCAGGAAATGGATTTGACTGTATGGATTTACTTCAAGAAGAATGAATTAATTAATGATTAATTCAAGAAGAATGAATACACATTTATATCGCAGAAAGTATTAGGGAGGGGAAAAAATTTGGTCTGAAGAAAACATGTACGATCAACATTTAATGACGAGAATGTATAGGTTCCAAAGGTCACTTGGGATTTCTTTTCATTTGATAGTAATGTTTCAGGAAGAAGTGTCATGAAGGATACTTTTCTTGAGTCAGTCTCGAGAAATATAAGGGTGTGAGAATTAATTGGATTCAACTCCATTCTAACTTTCAGAATTCATTCAAATAAAAATCTCAGTAAAAGGTTTCGCATCTGATCTACCTACAAGCATTCTAAATAATTAAATTTAATTTTTTTGGAATGACCTTTCTGCTTATTTTATAATGTTCAAACTTTTTACTTAATACCCCACTTAATTCCTACCATCAATTTTTAAAATGTTACAATTTATGTTTTGGAATGTAATGTGTTCGGCTTTTTGACATATTGTAAATGTATATCAGTTGAATTAGCGACTGATTCTAGAGATCACCCAAAAAAAGTCACAAATTTCACTAAGAAATATCTATTATTTCAATTTAACCAAATTTTATAAATAATAAATTAAAACAAAATTTGTTTAATCGCAATTTTCAAATGGAAAAAAAACATGCTGAGATAATTAAAAAATACTTTGTATTTATTTAAAGTATAATAATTTACTACGAATCCTTTACAAGGAAAAAAATAATTTATCCTTCCTATATTCAAGACACATACCTGTATGTCAAAGTTCCTGCAATGTTTTTCTGTGCGAAATATTATAAAGTCATAACTAAGATGCCTGGCATTCAACACTCTCGATACTCATTTCCTACTCACTCAAATAGCCAAGATATTTTTCCGTAAACAAAGTTTTTATTTAACATATGATCTGACCGGTTTTCGGATGAAGAAAACATCTTTAACCTCCAACACACAACATAATACGTCAACGAATGGGAAGACTTTTCAATATAAAGATTGGCCACTAGGATTTTTAAAAAAAATTCGTGCATGCATTCTAGTTTTTAGAACTTTCAAGAGGAAAAAGTATTTTAAATCTTAAACATTAATGGAAAACTGAACTTTAAAAAATTTTGATAAATAATATAATTTGCTTTCATTTCCTCATTTTCAAAATCAATGTTTTTTTTTTTTATTTTCGCTGGAACCGCTGTTGCGGTCTTCTACAAACAAAACAGAAACAAATCGTAAAATTAAAGTTGCTATAACGTGAATGTATTCCTGCTGGTTATCCCACTCTCTCTTATATAGGGGCAATAATCAAAAATAAGATGTATTTGATTAAATTCTTTAAAGTTCCCGGCTAAGGAAAAAAAAATCTTTTTAGTTTTTCAAGATAGGATAATCTCTCTGAAATGCTGTACTTAGTTTTGTTATAAGCAAAAAGAAATCTTTACTACATCAGCTATTACTAAAATTGTTGCATCAACATGCATCGTCGAAACACAAGAAACGAAACATTGGTGAGACACTGCTATTTTTTCTTTTTTATATTGCATACTATACATTTAAAATCAGTTAATTCGAATCAATTTTTATTTATATTCCAGGACAGATCATCGGCAAGAAGTGAAACGGTTTCTAAAGATGTAAATAATAGTGACAGTGAACATCTTAGAAAATCAGCATATAGACGTTTTTGTGAACGTATTTCATTCATGAAATATATTTTTATCATTCTGATCATTCCTCCTATTTTGAATTATGCTTCATTAAAAAGAGAAAGTACTGTTTTGCTGCCTCTGGAAGGTTTGTATCAAATTTAAAATCTCCAACATTAGTTATCATGGTTTAAAAAAAATTTTGAACAATTTTTTACATTGAAATTGTATTAAAGTATTATAAAATCTATAAGTAGTCTGGCTCTGTTATTCATAAGTGATATGTACCAAATTTCGGTACAAGTTCGATATACGGACTTTTTTCAAAATCGCCAAATATGTTTTCCGGCGACAACAGTCGCCAAGGGAAGCACAGGGTTGCATTCCCCCTCCTTCCTTCCCTCTTAGTCGCCAGTAAACACAGCGACACTTCCCCCCGCCCCTCCCTTCCTCCTGACTGAACAGTTTTGCAAAGTTCCCTGTCTTCCATCTAAGTTTCCCCCGCCACCTCTGTACGAAAATTAATGGTGTGGGGGGGATTCTTTCTAACTTAATAGAAGCATAAAAATGAAACATGTAATATTTTTTTCCTACATAATATTAAACTAAAATAGTAACGAAAGGACAAATTTTTATAGAACTAAATGTAAATAGTTAATGATTATTTTTAGCAATACTGCATTGAATTTAAGAATAAAAATCTATTTTTTTAAGTGATTCAGAATAGTAATGAACAAATTGTTCTATTTATCATCATTAAGCCTAGAAGAGAAACATTATAATTTAACATATTAAAGCAAATTAACTATAAAATTAAAGTCATAAATTAAATATAAGGAGAATCTTTCTTGCTTACATTGAATAAAATAAATATAAATATCATTAACTTAGATTGCAGCACTTTATGTATAAAAAATTGTCATAAAGTGGCCAAAGTCATCACTTGTCAGCAAGATAGATTGTGATAAAAATCATGGTGATAAAAAATCTTGATTAAATTCCCTTTTTAAAGAATTTGACCTCAGCCCAGTTGATGTCCCTAACAATTTTTAAAAACTTATTGAAACAATCCACTCCCTGCTGTTTGCTTCATTTTCTAAACTTATATACAGCAACAAATGAAATTTTAAATCTATTTTTCTATTGCAGGTAGGGAGTGAATCTGTAACATGCTTCCAAGTGCCTTCTATGGTATTTGTGTGGCAATTCGTTACAGGATTTACAAAATGAAGGCTATGATTTAACGTCAAATGATCAAACCTTCTTGTCCTAAATTTTTAATCCTTTAAAATGTTGACTAGAATCTCACAATATATGTTGTGTACTGCTTCCCCTCTGAATTCGATTTGTCGACTTCTGCATAATATAGAATAACTTCAATGACAAATTGCCCCCAATCTGCAACTGTATCAGAAGATAAATAGAAATAAGCTTTGGTCTGTTTTGTTCTGGTTCCCATGATCAAATGATAAGTGAGACGAAAAATATCCTTTAATTTTAGTTTGCTGCAACTGAACCACAAGCCAAGATGTATGGTTTTAGTTGAACTACAATCCATGATGTATGGATTTAATTGAACCACATTTCTTGTTATTCCTGGAATTTCTGCAAATCTATGATTAACCATCTAAAATAGAATTTTTCTTCCCAAACTTCATCAGAACATTACAATTGCAGTAAAATAATTCTAATTTAATCAGATGAGTTTTTCTTGCAAAATCTAAAAATGGTTTCTTATTCCTACATATTTCATAAACAGAATCGAGATTAAATACTCCCTTTTTCTCCCCAAATGTGGCCTTTTGCTAGAAAATAAAACAGGAACTGTTTCTGACAGAACTTTCTTATACTTGGATAAACACTGCAAATAGTCCCATGGTTAGAGGGAACAGGTTACAATATTTAAAGGTATATAAAATAACATAGTTTTTAAAATTTAAATTAATCTCTTGTAAATTAATAATAATAATGTAAAAATTGATAGTCTGCCTAATCTATAACTGAAATAATTTATCAATAAGTAAAAATGAATGTTAATAATAAAAGAATATATTTCCTAATAATGACAGAATTAAGTCAACCTAAGCAATAATTAAATAATTGTTCAGTAATTAAAAAGAAATATTAATAAGTAATATGAATAAGAAATAAGGTAATAATAATAAAAGAATTGAAATACAACCTAATAATGAAAGAGTATTCAACCTAATCAATAATTAAAAATAAACTTTAATAAATATTAAATAACTATTTTTTATAAATAATTTTAATATAAGTATAAATTTTAATATTAAATAAAAAATAAAAATTATTAATTTTAATATTAAATAAATATGATACATTATTAATAAATATTAAATAATTGTGATTAATTAATTAATATTAAATAAATATTCTTTATAAATATTAAGAAATAATAGGAAATAAGGCAGTGAATTCTTGTCCAGAAATATCTATGTCTGAACAGTTGAAAATCCAAGTTGAAAAGAAGGGTGCCTGAGAGAGAATTCCATAGCCCCCCCCACCGAAAAAAACATTACTGCTCTGATTGGAAAATTCGCCATAAAACGAAAAACCCCGTGGAACCCGACCCGGACCGGAAAAACAGAGGGAATCAGGGTAGACAGAATCTGGCGCCGAATCGCCCGAAAAGGCGCCAAAAAAAACTGCCAGAAAAAAGTCCGTATATCGAACTTGTGCCCAAATTTCTCATGAATTCCTGTTAACATTCAATGTATACTTTTATTTAAACGTGTGTTGTGAAGTACTTAATTAAAATTATGGGAGATAATTTGATACTAGTATGCTGGGATTTTTCCTCTAAATAGTTGTAAAATTTGCCAAGTTGGAGTAATGCATTACAATATAACATTCGATTGGTCGTCAAAGATATGTTTGACTCATTTGCAAAATCATGCAAAGCAGAGTAATGTAGGAATATCAAATAAGTGCCAAATTTTGTTATATATACTCTTACAACAATGGCAACGCTCAAGATAACTCGCCAAGTTGGCAACCTCAGTTTCGTATGTCTTATACATGCTGAATTGGTAAACTTGCATTTTGTTTCATTTAATGTCCCCAATAGGGTTGTAATAATATGAAAGTACTGAAATGTCAACTATAATTTTTGGAAATATAAGAAAATGATGACAATTTATAATGGCTTACAGGAATTCAATTATGCTAAGTTTTTATATAAATTAGCAGTTTCATTTCTATTATAAGAAATATGAGATATCATAATCTGCTAATATTGCATGTTTTTTTGCAGTAAAATATTATCACACAGGTGCTATTTATTTCAATAATGTATTTCTTTCAATCAAAGGAATCAGTGTAATGATACAATTTCACTCCTACTTAAGAGTACAATATTTTAAAATACATTTAGACCAACCAGAATGTTTTGTAATAATATAAATGTTTGATCAATATGTTTTTGTTTGCATATTTTTATTCAAGTTATCTGATAATTTTAGTATACAATTTATAGTCACAATTTAGGTTAGGGTGTCTCTTGGCAATTTTTTTGGTGACCACTTTTAGCAGTCTCCAGACTATTAACATGTATCAATAGCAAAATATAAAATTCCCAACAAAGAAATAACAATGTAAAATACAAATTTCAATGTATATAAAAGAGAATTATTGGAAAGCACTGAATGAATAAAATATTTTAACATTAAGAAATAAGAATTGTACTATTTCTAAAAAAATAGACTTACTGTGAAAATTATAATTTTTCTGATGAGAAATAAATGTTTATAAGATCACTGAAAAAAATACAGGACTACTCGCTAATTTTTCCCCCGCATCCTTTTCTGTATGAAACCAGAAATTAAGAACAGAATTGAATATCAAATGAAGCTGTTGTGCCTTAATTGTACTCATGAAGCTTATGCTATGAGACAGTAATCTCAAAAGAAATGAAATCATAGTAGGCTTTTCAAATCCACATGTTTGTTCTCATTAAAACCTGTATCATACAATTTCCTCAAATATTCTTTCTTGAGACCTAATACAATGTGTTTTCATTCCTGTCTTGCTGTTTTTCAAAATGAATTCAACAATCAAATTCTTCTTTTCAATCAAATGCTTGTCATTTTTGTAAAAGGAACATTTGATAGTTTAAATCTAACCTGTTGCAATGCTTCATTGTATCACAGGTATTTTTACCTTCCACCTAAAGGCAAGCTAAAAAAAAGTGACTTTAATTCACAATGAATATCAAACTCGAAATTTTAATAAAGTTTTTCAACATTAACAACAAAATGTTTAAAAAAGAATCATCTGTCTCATTAAAAATATCTGCTAATTTCAAGTAGTGAATAGCAATCAAGTATAGAGAACACAGGATTTTATCTAAATAAGTCTATATTTCATTGTACCTTTGGTTACTAAAATAAACGTGTCATAATGAAATCTAAAAAACACTGCTAAATCAAAATCTCCCTTATCTACACTCCAGCCAAAGATTTCTATAGCTTTAGCTATATAAGCTATATGTGTCAAGGAGAAAAATATTTCCCAATTTTTAAGCTGCTTGCATCATTTCTGGAATAAACTGTCTGAAACTTTTTAATTATGGAATGGAAATATTTTAAAGTGGAATTTGTTTCATTCATGAAACTAATTGAATCAATTCAAAGTTATTGTAATACATAATTGTATTTTAATACTAAGATTTTTTTTTAATTGCAGGTGAACAAGTTGATATGGGATGGGGACAGAAGATGTTTATTAGCTGTATTGGTGAAGGTGTTCCAACCAGTAAATATGATTTGAATATCAATATTTGAAATAAACTTGTTTAGTGAAATTGGTTACATAAGAATATTTCAATATTATATGTAATTAAAATACTTTTTAAAAATATTTATATTTATATATTGCTTCATAAAATCTGTAATTTTACATGATTTGAGTGTAAAAGCATTTAAAATTCTTTGTATGTGTGTCTGTATAAAGTACAATGAAACATACATAATTTACAGACCTAGCATTTTCAGCATGTAGGGACTATGTTGGTTTTTGCATTCCCCAGATGGTACACCTGGAATACATGTTCCTTCCTCCAGCTATATTCTTGACACAAATGCTATGAACAATGTATAAAACTTTGAAAAAATAAAGATGCTTACATATTAGTCATTTCCTCTTTTTTAATGATGTATTTTGATGCAGTAAAATTTTCATAATTTGAATTCCTAAAACTTAACTCAGTGCACAACAGCCCATTTGGTCCAAAGCTTACTGTGCCCATCTCAGTACACTTGACCTTGGGTGTAGAGGTGCATGAGCAGATATTCCAGTCAGATGGTCAGTCTGACGCAAAAACCCCAGTGTTTTGTTCCCAAGCAAACTTGGTACTCATTTATTGACCCACTGAAGGGGTGAAAGGCTGAGTCTACCTTGCCCAGCCTGGGATTAATTTGAATTCCTAATAAGTTTTAAAAAGCAATCAATACCTTTTTTGATATTTACGTATTAGCATCACTGCATCCAGATTTGCTTCATGCGAATTGTGCCATTTTCCACCAAAATCTAACTAATTGGTTTTTCTTTCAAATAAAACATGTAAGTATCTTTTTTTTTATATCATGGCATGATTCATGTGGCTCAAGTTATACTGTGGTGATCCTAATATGTAAGTACCCCTTTTTCATTCAGTTTATTAAATGTACCTTTGTTATATTTAATAATACTCTTAAATAACATGCATTAAACAAAACTATAATGCAGCTTAACATGTCTTTAATTACTCTAATGTTTTTAAAATTACTTTTGTTTCTTCTTTTTTTTTTAATTTATAATTTTATTAATTATAGTTTGGTCATTTTATATACTATTGAATTGTTTATCTTAAATATATTTCATTTATATCTATCTCTCAAGCACTTAACTTTTATATCATCTTCTACAAATTTATGTATTCTTTGTGTCTGTAAATGAAGTTTCTTATAAGTGTTTACTTCTATGCCTTCTAATTTTTGTGTATTACATTTATGCTTAGACTTCTATAATAAAAAAAAATTTCTTTTTTATTATATAGTTATACTTGATGCACCAACAGGGGGTACTTCTGATGTTTGGTATTTAGCACAGCAACGTTTAGCAAAGATTTCAAAAGTAATATAACATTGTTTAGTATATTTTCCTATTTTTAAATTAAATTTTATTGTGTAAAATTATGTACATTTATGTATAACATCTCATTATATTAATTGTTAATTTAGGTTTGTGTTTATGATCGAGCAGGTTTGGGATTCAGTGACCTTCCTTTTGTAGTGAGTGTTTTTTCATTTATATTCTATTTGTAAAATTAATGGAATGAAATATTCAAGTTAAAAAATTGTTTGCAGTTTTAAAGATTATTTAAAGCAGAGGTTCCCAAACTTTTTTTGTCCCCTAGACCCCTTGCCATGTTCTTCAGTTTCGGGTAGACCCCTGCTTATGTAATATTGAATTTTTGCTAATTTATCAACTCAAATGTCTTTTTGACAGCTGGTACTACTACTTACTTTAAAAGAATTAAACTTTTAGCTGTAGTGAAATATAGAGTTTTAAACAGAAGAAGCACATGTACATGAATTAAATTAATGCACAAAATAACTGTTATATAAAATAACTGAACAACAAGCAAATGTTTTGAATGAGAGAGATGAATCTGGTGCTTCAACAACAAATTTTCAACATTTTTAATATCAATCTAGTCATGTTTAACCCTAAATTTTCTTTATTGGTAAATGTCCAGTGTTTTTTGTTTTTTTTAGATTGGCAAACTTACTGAAACTCCCTCTCACTAGGAAAAGCAATTCAAATTTCCTCACGATGATCCATAATTTGGGACAAATAACAGTTATGTCTTTTAAAAGACAAAATTGCAAACATCCATTTCTAAACTTTAAGATCTTCGTTATGGCCTATTCTGATGAGTTCCTATTGTAATATGACATTTTTTTTTCAATGTGACTATATGAATTCACTGTCTACTATAAAAAAGCAATCTCAAACCTAATTTTAAAATCTGAGTAAAAGGTATTGAAATATTGAATGTAGTCTGACAGATCGTCTGTGACAAATTGAGAAAATTTGTGGTGTTCAATATTTTACTTAATTTGCTTAATTCTGTAAAGAAATGTTGAAATGTTCCTTGTCTTAGTAAAATTTATGCTGGCACTTAATAGCCACAAATTAACCTCACTAAATTTAGTAAATACTTCTGTTAAATAGTTAAAATAGGGTTTCCACTAGATCACATTTTTTAAAGATTAAAGTCATGATCTGGTTTAATGAGAGCCACTATCATAGACCCCCATTTACACCTCTTGGACCCCAAATTATTTTTTCCCTGCCATGACCCCTTTCAGGTTGTCATAGACCCCAAGGGTCCATATGGACCACTTTGGGAATCACAGATTTAAGGTATGCTCGGAATGTATATCAACTGCTAACATAGAACTGTTTTGTATAAAATTTATTTATTTAAAAACATAAGTAATTTTTTTCAGTTATATCTATCTTCAAATAAAGATCATTCAGAAAAAATTGATTTCATAGGAGAAAATATGCTTTTGCTTTTTAAAAGAACTTTTTTGTAATAAAAATTTTCTTAATTTGGTTTTTTAAGACGTGATATATATTTCATTGTTTCAGTTGCTTAAATCTTTACTTTGAACAACATATTTTAGCTTATCTTGCTTTATTTTTAAACTTCACTCTTTTACCTTGAAAAACTATAATTTTAGGGCCATGGGTAGCCTAGTGGTTAGAGCATCAGACTCCAGACCGGGGGGCCTGGATTCGATGCCCGATGCCACCAAATACCCTCCGAGTTCATACAGAGTACGTGCTCATTAAATCAGTGGGTCCGAAAGCCTGGGTGCAGGGGGCTGGGGAATATTTCCCTTCCCTCCAGTTCCATACCTAAATTGTGGAGGTGGAGATTGGTGGTGTCGCCATCTATCGTTAAGAAGTCCAACTTGTTTCACAGGCTCTGGCAACTTTCATTCCTTCCCTTTGAGAAGGACACAACAACAACTATAATTTTTTAAAATCCCAAGTTTTTAAATATATTATAATTATAACTATATTTCACATACAAATAAATAACATTTACATTAAAAAATAAATATAAAAATAAATTTAATATTTTATCATAAATGTAATACTAAATATATCAATACAATACATGCAACATATGAATGCATAGTTATATTACAATAATAAATATAAAAATGCAACATAATGTAAAAATTTGCACAATAATTCTTATCAATCCTTGTAAATGAATATCAAAATTCTTGTTATAGAGAGAGACTTTAGATGATGATGTGAGATGATTTTTCTTAAAAGTTATTGAATTGTTTGTTTTTATTTAATTTAAAAATTGGACCACACACAGGTATCTTTATTTAATTCTCACTGTGTACCTACCCCTCTTAATGTTGCTACATAATCTAAATTATGAAAAGGTACTTCAATAAATTATGTTTATTTTAATTACATTTGGCTGGCATTATTCAATTTTGATTATCATTATATCAATTTTGCAAATTTTTAACTTTTATATTTTGATTTTAAAGCATATTAAAAAGGATGCAAATAATCTATAATCTATTTTGCAAATGATCTATAATATGTTTAAGCTTTTATAACACCAACTATTAATTACTCACAATTTATGTAATACAATATTGATATTTTCCTCATGCTGCTGAGATCTAGAATGCTGTGTTTCTTCATGAAATAAAATTTATTTTCATTTTTGTAAACCAATAATGAAAATTTGATTTCTGAATCAGCTATCTTTTCTTGATAATTTTTGTATTATATATACCATAAAATCCGGCATATAATGTGCACTTTTAACACAAAAAATTAAATCGAAATTTATTGGTGCGCGTTATACGCCGAGTGTGAAAATGAGAGCTTTAAAAATAATAAAAAGATAAGCATAGAAAAAAATTAGACCCACATATGTCAAAATACTGTTTATTTAAAAGAAATGACATTCCTAATGAACTTTAAAAAGGGGCAGTTCTAGAAGTACACTATTTTTTTTTAAAACTTGTGATAACACCTGAAGTAAATGACTTTAAAACAGATGAAAATTGTACACATATATTTCAAGGTTCTTTGTAAAAAAGGGAGTGTGCGTTATATGGTGGATATACCTAAAAACTAAAAATTGCAGCTTGAAAATCTAGGTGCACATTATATGCCAGATTTTACAGTAATTACAATAAATATCTTTCTTGTACTGTATTGTGTATCATTTGAAAAAAGTTCATTTTATTCATTGAAAAAGTATTTGATTAATTTAAAACGGAATTTTACTTGTTTTTATACTATGGGTTAGTTACTTTTTATTTTATTTATGTTTTTATTAAAGAACGAAATGAGCAGAACTCAGAAAACTGAAAACCGAAAATTTGTGTCTCAAGTTGCAACTGTGGAACAGTAAGTTTTGAATCATTTGCAATGATTTTTAAATTTTTAATATTGATTAATATTTAGCTGTTATAATGAGCAATTTGTCATGTAATTTGAAAATTTTTCAGAATGACTTGTGATTTGCACCATTTGGTAACTAATGCTAAACCCTTGGCTCGTCCTTTTATTATTGTTGGATCAGAAACTGGGGCTCTCATAGCTAGGCATTATGCATTGACATATCCCAGGTATAAATTTAAAAGTACTTTTTTCTGGGTTTCTTATGTTACTTAAATAAAAATTCACTTTTTTGAATAAAAAATATCTATTATAAAAATGCACATGCTTAAAGCTATATTGTTGCCCTTTTCAAAAAAAAAAATAAATTCAAAGATAGAAACATTAAAAGTAATTGATTATTATTATATATTATTACTTTTTTTCCCAGAATATATATAATTGATGCTAAAGGGGGGAGGAGGGCAGTTGGATACAAGTATTTGAATTTTTAAAAAAAATTCAAATTTGAAGTTTAATAATATAAATCTTTTAGAATACTTTATTTTTTAAAAAAATTGTTTGTTATTTCTAATGATCTATATTTCTTGGGTTACTTGGATAAAAAGTTTTCAAAATTAAAAATTGTCCCCCCTCCCCCTCTAAAAATTAGAAGAAATAGACTTCAAATTTATGTTGACTTGTAATCATCATGCAGCAAGTATTTCCTCCAGGGTAGGAAGCTTAGGTGGATGATCACATGTTGTGGATAAATTTCTTTTTTATAAATGGCACAGAAATTTTAACCAGTACATTTACTTCACAAGGGAGCAAGCGAATGAAAAAAAAAATATACTACATATATGGTTACCCAGAAATAAAACAATCGTCATTGGTGTCTGCTGTTTTATTTTATAGCTGTGAAATTGGAAAATATTTTACCTTAGCAATATTGTCATTGTCATCTTTGTGAAAATTATGGGAATTTTTTTCTTTCAATTTATCTTATATACAGATTTTGAATTTTGTGTAAATTTTTGAAGAAAAAAAGAAATTTATCCTTATATTCATAAATATATAGTATGCATCTTCTATTTTCTTTTCATTCATTTTAAATATTTATATATTGACAAATGGTAACTTTTTGAGATAGTTGCTATATTTAAAAATATTTATATTTTCTAAGATGATTAAGGGGTAAAATGTTTATTTGTATATTAATTTATTTTAGTGATGTAACAGATATAGTACTTCTGAATCCTTTAGTAGAAGATTTGTTTTGGAGACAAAAAGAAGACTGGAACAATTATTGGTAAATAATTTTAAAATCTTAGTTTTGAAATTTTAAAGAATTTAAGATGACCTACATTATATTAATAATTATTAATGATCACAAAATATCTGTTAAAATTAACCCTTGTTAAGGATTTATTAAAAAAAAAATCTGATTTAATTATTTTCACACAAATATTTTGGTTGTCTCCTATGCATATGTATTTTGTAAAATGGTTTTTGTGCTCAAAATATCACTAAAATCTAACTCTATTTTTTTAAAGAAAAATTCAAAATTTTTTGAAGGGATTTGAAAATATTTCCCTCCTACAACAATGGACTTACATACGTAAAATTTTATTTACAAGTACATCAAACTATGTACAACAAAAGTTGGTATGGTGATCTGTGAGAATTATATTCATGAAATACTTTTTTATGTTATACTTATTGAAAATTCAGTAAAAAGTGAATACATTCTAAATTCAACTATTTTTTGAAAAATTAAAAGCATTACTTTGATTTAAAAATGCATACCAACTTTTGTTAGATTTACTTAAGCAATTGATAGGAAAATATCAAAGCATTTGCTGAAGGGGGGGGGGGGCTTTTTTTTTTAGGTAAGTTAGTTTGAAGTTTTTATTTTTCATTTGGATGTGAATAAAAACCAATGTAAAAATTATAACTTTTTTTTTTACTTAAGCTTTTAAATTTTGTGAGGTTGTAGAAAATTATAGAAAAAATAATTTTGGTTAAAAAAAATTTTTATTTGAATTTTTGTGACCAATTTTTGTCAATTGAATCGAACTGTTTGGTAACTTTGATGGATTTCAAGAAATGTTTGCAGTTGTTCCCTTGGATGGTGGGTATCAAATGGCTTTTTGGTTGCCCCCTGTGTACATGTATTGTGTAAAAAACTAATTTTTTGTTCAAAATATCACAAAAAACTAACTTTTATCTCATGTTATGTAATATCTTTAAAAACTCTGGCATGTAGTTAATCTTTCATGATTAATAACTGATTTGGGGTTATTACTTAAGTTACAAAAAATTATTTGTGTTTCAGTTTTGCTACTTTTAGTGTAATAATTTTTTTCCCAACAAGTTAAAATAAGTTAATCATTTCAAAAATTCTAAATTTTATTTTATTCAAAAAAAATTACTATGTGATTTTATTGTAATATTTCAGAGATACAAACATGATTTTTTTCTTCTCATTAATTTAAATTTATTATTCATGTCTTCTTCAATGGCTCGACAGCCCTGAATAGGCTCTGGCCTTTTCTAGAAGTTTTCTCCAGGCATCTCTACTTTTGTTAACTGTTTTCCAGCTTTTGACCTCTAAAATATTTTGGTATTTTTCGACACAGTCAATCTATCTTAACAGGGGTCTGCCCCAAGGTCTATTTCCCATGGGCTTTTCCAGAAAGATCTTCTTGCTGCAATGATCTTCATTCATTCTAGCCAGATGACCAGCCCATTTAAGTCTCTATAAATTGACAAATTTTACAATATCAGGTTGTTTGTAAGTTGTGTAGAGTTCTAAGTTAGATCTCCATGATCCATTGACTTAGATCCCACTAAGAATTCAGCGCAAGATCTTTCTCCCAAGATTCCCAAAGCTTCCTCATCACATAAAGTCAATGGCCAAGTCTCTACTCATGTCTTCTCAGAAGTAAATTTTTCTCTACCAAAAAAGAGAAATGTTCTGATTCAAAACATTCATACATTTTGTGGAAAAACTTACTTTGTACTGATGTATTATCCCATCATCCATGAACACTTTAAAAGTGAAATGGTATTTGCCCCCTCAAAAAAAGGCCAGTTATTTCATCTATCTGCATTCTCTTGTGTATTCAAAAATAACAACTAATGCATTATTTTGTTTGTAAAGTCGCAGTGTTTGAGTAAAATTATTAACAAGAAAATTTTTATGAATTTTAACTTTTGCAATAGATTGTAAAAAAATACATCAAGTTTTTAAAAAACATTTCAGCAGTAAAATAACTATGCTTAAATGATATTTCTTTCTTTCATCTTTGGGATTATCATTTATCAAATTTTCAAGCATCAACCAATTTGTGAATTCCTCTCTTCACTATATTTGTTATTATTATTTTTTTAAAGTATTTCGAGGGCCGGGGTAGCCTAGTGGTCAAGGTAATGGATTTGTGGCTGGCGTGTAATGAGTTCGAGCCCAGTACCACTGAAGATCCGCCGTGTTGGGGAGCAAAGAACGTTAAATCTGTCGAGCACTCAAACATCCTCCCATTGGTGTGGTGTGGTAGTTAGAAGAGGGGGGCTGCCAGCTCAGGTGTCATCCTCGTCATTTGACCATGGTTGAAAATAACGAGGTCCGTTGCCAAAAACCCTCGTGTACCTGAACAGCACGACGTTAATATTCACTTACTCACTATTTTTTGTATTAAATTAAGTATTGCATTATGTTTCCCAGCTTTGATTTTCATTGAAAAATTTGCTTTGCAGGTGGTCTTTTTTGTATTTGTAAAAATTTGTAACCTAATAAGTTTTAAAATCATTACTAAATCCAAGATATAGGTTCAAATTTAAAAACATAATATACACAGAGGCATTCACAGATTTATATATATCTATATATTATGTATACTACTAGCATTTTGTTGATTTTAAATATTTTGTTATTCGTGTAAAAATTTCCATATTAATATGAAAGATTAATTTTTGGTTTTAATTAATATTATATACTCTATGTAATCTGTTATGAATTTCATCAATAATAAACACATTTGGGTTGGAATTATGTTACTTAAATCCTTGTACTATAATATCCTTTCATTTTTTTTTTTTAAAAAATGTTCATCGAAAAGTGTTGTGATTCAGTACAATAAAAGCATGCTTATAATTTTTAAATCATAAATTTTCATAAAACAATTTTTTTATATATTCCTATTAAACTAAGTATTTATACAAAATTGTTTTTCTTTTCAAAAATTGTTATTTTCATTAAAGGAATATTCTTGCTCTTTCTAAGTAATTTCTTGCGATTTTTTTTAAAATAACTGTATAGTTTTTGTGCTTTTGGAAGAAAATTTGAAAATGATATATTTGTTGGTTTAGTTATATGAGATACAAATGTGTTTTTTTTTTTTTTTTTTGGTTTTTTTTTGTAAGATTGTGTTTCAAATAACCTGTTTTACAAATTTCAAGTAAATTATTTAAGATACTCTTAACCTTAAATATTTAAAGATTATTTGTAACGACATATTTTTTCCCCTGTGCACAGGAATATACATTTGCTACCTTCTTTGCAATCTCTCCAGTTATCTGCATACGTTGGAATTTCTCGAATTGCTGCCCTTTTAGGTTGGTTGAAACCAGATTTATTTGGTGGAGCAGTGCCCAAAGAAGTGGAACTTAGGCAAGTAGGTAGATGCTAGATAAAATACTCTAATTGCTTTTTTTCTGTGAAACTACTTAAAAATTCCAAAACATTCTTAATTCTTTTCTTTATTGGGATATGATATCTAGTTTAATAAATGAAATATTGTACGTGTTAAGGAGACTAATACAGACTTTTTATTAATTTCATAAGAATTAAAAAAATTTCTATTAAGACAGATAAAAAGATCTTTCAAAGTATTAGTGTGCAAAGTTGACAATGGATAAATTTAATTAATGCACTAAATGACTTGATTAAACCTTAAATTCCCAGGGTCCTTTCATTTTTGGAATTTTAGAATTATCCTATTGTCTATTTTCACCAAGCTAACTTGAGAAACTTTATGATGTATTATTTGTTACTTTGGATGGTATGTGGAAATGTTGGGTAACAAAATGATTGGCTTTTGTTCGGTATGCATCTATCATTTAACCAACATTCATGGTCGATAAAATGCACTAGTGCCAATTTTTAACCTTTCTTTTGTAATTCAATCATAAAATTTTTATATATTTAAATGTGTTCATATTTGATCCAGTTTCTTTCTATAAGACTCAAAAATACCAAAGTCAAATAATAAAAATAATATATAATCAAAAAGTGTTTGAGAACATCCATCTTAGAATTATTACTATTTTTTTGTGGATTTGATACATTAAGAAAAACAGTTTGCAATATTTTTAAATAGCTGCTGCTTATTAGTAAATAGGAATCTGATTAATTGGTTGATGTTTTTTTATAAAAAAATGTATTTGAATGATACATAGCAAAGGATATTGTACAATGTACATGATTTTCCGCATGTCATTTCTCACATACATGCTATATATTTATTCAGTTTTTCGTATTTGAAATTATTCCAAAAGCTAGCAAATCCTCTTCTGTTCACCTACAGGAAAATGTCATATTACTAATTTTGTTTCAAATTTTGTCTTGAAGACGTACTAATATGTCACTGACCAGCAAACTATCAATTTACGCAGAATTTTTAATACATAAACTGTTAGAAATGTGGAAATGATAACTGTAACTTGAAGATCATTCCTTATATTTTTTATTAGTACATTTCAAAAACTGCACTATTTGAATCAATATTAATTATTTACAAGTGATTTCTTGTTTTGTAGCTTTCTCACCTATGCAATCCCAGTCACATGAGTGCTGTGTTTCATGAACATCTTTTACTGAATACTAGTTTTGTACAAATGAAGTAAGAGCACAATACAGTTTTTTTTATGAAATGTACATACAAAATTAAATGTATATATATATATTTATTTTTCCTTTCATATTTTTTATTATTTTTATTTTATTTTTCTGTTGGTTGCAAATTACACGTGGTTGGTTTTAGGCCCAACTTTTCAATATGGTTATGTTTTGTTATTATGTCGAAAATTTCTGCTGTACGGGGAAGGTTGGATCCATAAAATATATTTAACCCTAATTTTGCTGGTCCTAATTCAGCAACAGCTTTAGAAATCATAATAGGTCTTTTCATTTTAGTCCATTGACTTTTCTGGTTTCTTACATTTTAAAGTTCTAATTCTGTTTCATGTTATACATACACTTAGTTAATTCTTGTACAATATACTTTTCAATCATTTTTTAAAGTTGTGTTTCTTGAAATCTGGTTTAAATCTTCTAGCTTTGTTAGTGATGTAATTTAGTATTATCAATTTTATTATACTATGTATTTTTTCATTTTATGATACTATATATATATATGTGTGTACTTTAACTGTTTTGTTTTTAATTTATAAATGAATCTGTGTATTTTAGTGAGGTGTGGCAGATAAAAACCTTCCCTACAAATATATCAGTCTCTGTTATCAACAGCAGAAAGTTTGAGAAAATCCCTCCTCAACTTCAAAAGGTATGTATAAAATATTTACTGTTTGATTCATTTATATTATAAAATCTGGTTGTACTGTCGAAATTTTGTTAAGAATTTGATTTATTTTTGGTAATATGTGTATTGTACATATCATACTGAATTACTCGGAAAATATCTGGAATTTTTAAGTTCTGGAAAAATTAAAAATGTTTAAAAATATTTCAGAATTAATTAAAAATGGTAACCTATTTTCTAGTTTATTTCTCTCTCCAGATTTGAGAGAACAAAAATGATTAAAATAAAAAAAAATTAAACTGTTGGTAATTATTATTCATCATTTGAAATTATTATAAAAAGTCTGTTATATAATTTAGTATTTTAGAATAAGCTGTTTAATTATAAAATTATTATTATTTACTATACAAATTTGGGGATTTTTCTATAGTTATCTTCTTTAAAACTTTTTTTTTTTTTTGCAGAATTTGCACAAGATTAAATGCATACATTCGATTTATTTAGGGGAAAAAATTTATTCTATAAATTTTAAATTGTTGAAATAAATAAATTGATTTACAAAAAATATATAATTGAAACTGCTTTGGAGTATTTTCTTTTAATATTTGTTGTTTGCACATCCTCTTACATATTTTTTGTTTGTTTTAAATTTTAAAAAAAAATGTTTTTTAGGCATGGCAACAATCTCAGTTGTATCTACGTCAGAGTCTTCACCCTACATGCATGTATTATGTAACTGATGGTTCCGCAGGAGAATTGTACAGTGAGCCAGGAGTAATAGTTACTAAAATACAGCAACTAGTATACAAATGGCGAATAAACTATGACACTTTCCCTACTGTTCACACATTCCGAGAACAGGAATCTCTTCTTGAATAAAATTTTGTGTGATAAGCACAAGAACACTGTTCTGAACTATGAAATTCTTTGCATGTAAACATCTCTACCATGGCCTGTTACTTTGCACTTGTCCCTCCATTTATATTAAAACCCTAAAGTGCATCATACGGCTTAAATCGCTTGTGTACTTCACCATTTGAAAAATT
>BMAO01010819.1:0-29798 GCA_019973975.1 Trichonephila clavata
GTGATTTTTAATTTTTAGGCATATTCGCCGTATAACGCGCACCTCCTTTTTTTACGAAGAAACCTGAAATGTACGTGCGCAATGCTCTTATGTTTTGAAGTCATTTTGATTCGAGGCATTACTCCAAGCATTAGAAGAAATTAGTATATTTCTAGAGCTACAACCCTTTAAGTTCGTAAAAAATGCCATTTCTTTGAAAAAAAACAAAATTTCAATATATATATAGAAGTCTAATTTTTTCCTCTATGCTCATCTTTTCATATTCAAAGTTCTCATTTTTATACCCGGCGTATAACGCGCACCCGTAAATTTTGATCTTATTTTTTGTGTTAAAAGGGCGCGTTATACGCAGGATTTTACGGTAATCAAAATGTCATTTAAAAAATGTAGTATATCTAACAATCTACACTAATGTGCAAAAGTGTAAGAGGTGTGTTTTTCCATAACTCCACGAGAAATCATCTGGAGAGACAGGAAATTCAGAACTGAGAGACAGCATTTTGTACTTAAACGATGACGGAAGGAACACAATGCGTATAGTATGGAATCAAAGAAAAAAAGTCTTTATTGAACTCATAGTATCGTTACACATGGTTGTTTTTCCAAGAGGAAGAACAACAAGTAGATGTTCCTTAGTATGGAATATGCCCTCCCCTTACTTCAATCGTAGCTTCGTACCGTCTCTACATACTTACCATCAGATTGTCCAACAGTTCTTGAGGTAAGAATGCCCATTCCTGAATCAGCATCTGTTTCAGCTGTTAGGTGATAGCGATCTCCGGTTAGAGAACCTCTGTCGAAAACGTGGAGCTCAGTCCGCCCGTTCAGCATAATGCTTCATCAGACGACAACTCCAGGACCTACATAACGGTCTCTCTCTATGCTGTTATTAGGATGAAACCATGTCCCGACTTCTCTCCAAATCAACTGGCTTTGTGAATTGCTTGTGGCACTGAAATGACTCTTATCCATAAAGAGGATACGACTCCATTGATGAGATGTCTAGTTTTTGTACTCCTTACACGTCTCTAAACGATCTGCCGATGGCCAACTTTCTAAGGAATGCATTGTCAGGACAGCGGGTGTGAATAGGCCACCTTTTGCGAAGGCATCTGGTCACAGTAAACCGTGACGTTTATCACCCTGTTGTTGCACACAGTTGCTAAGAAATGGCACTTATTGACTGGTATCGGACTCTTTTCATCTGCAGGACGATATATCAGTCATCCATTGCAGTTCTTTTCCCACCAACCCTTCATCTGTACTTATGGTTTGGAAGGCTTTGCAAGCGAAGGAAACAACACTTTTGTTGATTCCGAACTCTTCAACTACACTGGTCAAACTACGCCCCTCCTCCAATTTTTCAATCATTCTTTCACATATGAAGTCATCCAGGTGATTTCTTCTAACCATATTTCACGGAAGAAATCACTTGCACTTACAGCGAATGCCTTTAATTGCGCCTCCGTTCTTCCTTTAATTGTAGTCTTGAGCTGTGCGCGCCAACTGCACGCGTTTTGTGCACACTCACGTCATCTATGGTGTTTTGTTCCTACCATTTGCATACGTCTCACCCTTCTACTGAATTGCGTGTCCATTGCACTGATCGCAATAGCCCATTTCCTGCAATTTCAAAACTATTTGCTTAAAATTTACATTTCTGCTTAAGTTTTGCACACCAGTGTAGATGGAACGGAAGATAATTATTTATTTATGGACCAGATTAACAGTAATGATGAAGATGGAACAGAAGTCGATGATGTGTCTGAAAATATAACGGACTCTCGAGTATGACAAAATTTTCATATTATCCAGAAATGAAAATTCGTAAGGAATTCTCTCTCATGGTACTTCTTTTAAATAAACAGAATATAAATATATGCAGAAATCTACAAATTTTTTAGAATTTATCTTGTCCTTATATACAAAGCTATCACTTTTATATCCGGTGTGTATCACGCCCTCGTAAATTTCAATTTTATTAATTATGTCGAACCGTGTTATACCCGGATTATATAGTACTTGAGTTTTTTAAATTATGCCTTCATAATTTCCATGTATTCTTCAAGAATTATCTAATGAAGAGAAAGAGAGAATAGAAGGATGCATTCATTTCGATCAATTAAAACCGATTTCAATGATGAAATTGTAAAATTGAATCAGTAGTGAATAGGAAAAATGTGTTTCTGATGATGATCCAGAGGAATTATTTGAAGATGAAAATTTTCATAGTGGTAAAAATATATATAAAGCCACTAAAAGTGGTATAAAACATAGCATGTAAAGAGCTTAAAAATAAAAATAAAAAGTTTAACATTCTAAGAGCTTTTCTTGGCACTGAAACATTTTCAAAAAGTATAGAGTGTAAACTGGACCTATTTTGAGCTTAACAGTTGTAAATGTGATTAATACAATCTTAGTATACACTGGTGTCCAAAAGTTAAACATAATTGATAATTATGTGAATAAAGCAGGAACTGTAAATCAGATTGGCGGGCAACGTGATATGCGAGTGTAAAATGGTTATAAAATAAGGAACCAATCAAAAGAATGATAATAATTAATTTTATTATCCAAAGAAGTAGTTTGAAAGAAAATTGAGCATAGAGAGGATTCACTCTTTAAAGAAAAAATGAAAGAAAACATTAAATAAAATACTGATGTTGCAGTTTAATAAGGCTCTGACCGCCAGGCACGCTGCACAGCGATTTACCATACTTGCTATGAGACGATGAATGAGTTGTGGGCTGAAACGGTTCCAAGCTTCTTGGAGAGCTCTCTTCAGTTCTGTAACGGAGCTTGGTGGGTGCGAAAGGGCTGAAATTTGTCTCCCGAGCATATCCCATACATGCTCGACAGGATTTAAATCAGGGGAGTTCGCAGGCCACGACATGCGCTGGATGTTTTCCGTTTCAAGGAAGTCATCAATCAGCACCGCTCGGTGACATGGCACATTATCATCCATGAATATGAAGTCAGGACCAACAGCACCTCGAAACAAGCGAACAGAAAGCTCTAGAACTTCGTGTCTGTATCTTTGAGCAGTCACAGACCCCGTGTCAAAGAAATGGAGGTCTGTGCGGCCGTCCATCATGATGCCTGCCCATACCATTACTCCCCTTGATGGAAAATGATGTGTTTCCATTATGTTTCTCAGTTCAAAACGTGTTCCACGTTTTCTCCATATCGTTACCCGCCGAGAATCACTACTCAGACTAAACCGGGACTCGTCACTGAACATCACATTGGCCCACTCTCCCACACTCCAATGTTGATGTTTCAAACTCCAGTTCAAACGAGCGCGTTTATGCGCAGACGTGAAGGGAATGCAAACTGCTGGTCTTCTGGCATACAGGCCAGCCTGACTGAGTCTCCTGTAAACAGTTTGTCTCGAAATTCGTATTCCTGTGGTGACTGTGAGCGTCGAACCCAGTGCTGCAGTACTGACCCTCTGACGTCGCGCACTTATTACCAGATATCGGTCTTGGCGAGGGGTTGTGACTCTTGGTCGACCTGATACTGGTTGTCGTGTAACATCTCCCGTTCTGCCGTGAAACCTCTGCCACAGTCTTGAGGTCACAGACTGGTCCACATTCAGAATTCGAGTCACTTCGGTTTGTGATCGTGAGGATTCCAGCATGCCGACGATTCTTCCTTTCGTAAACATGTCCAATTGGCGTCTTTGTGCCAGCATTCACCTTGTTTGATGGTTAACAGCGTTCCTTCGCACAGCAGTTGCACGAAACTTGTCTGAACTGCCTATGCTGCGTGAATCGGTTTCTCCGCGTTCTGACATGCACCGGTGTTTAGCGCAGGACGTAGTCGACTGAAAAGTTTTGCATAAACTCAATGTTTCTTCTTCGCCCAATTAAAATCCGTAAGAAATTTGGAATAATTTTACGAATATTTACTCCATGTTTTTCGCATTTTACGATTTATTGCTTAACTTTTGGACACCAGTGTACACAAACCAACATAAAAATCATACACAAATTAATATATAAATAAGATATTATTTGTTAACATTAAAGCTGAATTTTTACGGTAAATATACATACCTCTTTTCTAAACTGGACATTTATTTTTACAATCAGATCTATTTCATCTGTAAAAGCAAACTTAAAGAAAATTACTACGTCAGAAAAAATGTCATGCGCTTAATATTCGCTTTTGTTAAAACTTATAGAACACACACAAAATTAACAAAACAAGATGAAAACTGCAGATAAGGTGAAGAAAAGGCGTGGAAAAGAAAATATATATTCCATCTACAACAAATTAATTCCACATAATAATTATATATAAACTATGACTTTATAATATATTACAGTATTTAACACTTATTTATAGTGCTGCCATCTATAGTAGATATTGGTACTGAAATAACAAGCGTGATAAAAAAAAATAAGATAATATTAAATTCATTGCGTGTTTAATTACTAAAAAAAATCCTTTTATTTTGAAAGAATTTTTGTTTTATTTGAGATCATAAATATTTTAATTAGAAGATGTTTTTTAAAAAAAACTATGGTATATTTCGGTAGAGGGCAGCACCAAATATGTCTGTGGAATGACACCTCATGTCTTATCCATATTGAGTACTTTATTTTATGAATAAATAATTCACGTACATAGAAAAACATTTCTTCACCATTCATTGTATAATAAACAAAGTTAATATCTTTTTTTTTTTTTGAAAAACAACTATTCAATTACAAATTTCTATTCTCAATAAAGAATGCTGTAAAACTAAAGTTTATACACATTAAATTGTGTATAATATATAAATATACACAGAGAGAAGTGCTATAAAGATATCCAATTCTGTGACTAAAAAAAATTCAACTTTTTACTTTTTGCATTAATTTTATTTAATTTATTTTTTTTTTGTTCTTTTTCCAAAATTTCGTAGAAATAAATGAAGGAAATGAAACGTGAACAAAGAGATCTAATATTTAATCCTCATTTTCGTGGGAATTTTGAAGATTATGAGATTATTTTTTTTAATAAGATAAATAAATAAAAGGATAAGAATAATAATTTATTTAATAAAAATTTTAAAAAATAATGCTATTTTTAAAATTTTTGAAATTAAAAAAAAAAGGCAGAACTACAATTAAGTTAATACTTTTCTCTTCTTTAGGAGCTCAACAGCCTTAGGTGGCCCTAGTTCTCTCCAGGCATCTCTACTTTTGGCAGCTCTTTTCCAGTTTTTTTAACACCCTTTTATCAGATTCACTTGTATGTAACAAAATCTTTGAACTCAATTTTTACCCACTTTAAAAGGTCAGATTAATTCGAAATTTTGCTCACTTGACCAGGACCAATGACAGTATAATAATTTAATAATGTTGTTCCATTATCCTGATCAGGATTAACGATTTCCCATTTTCAGATCCCCTCCCGCATCTGGCGACTCATTTCAGATCCCTTTTCCAGATTCGGTGACTAAAAGATTAAGTTACAACTTAGTTCGATTGACCAACTATAAAAGGATGTTTTTAGTTTTTTAAAACTATAATTTGTTACCTTTAAGACTGTCTTCGCCAAATGTATGAGAGCCTGAATTAAAACGCGGAGCACATTTTCAGACAGAAAAATGCCTCAATATTCATAAAAATTCGTGACGTTGTAACTTATACATTTGTTTATAATATAGAGTTTTTAAAATTTCAAAATATTCCATGAATAACCAATTTTTTATTCTGACATGTAAAAGAATAGCTCATTTAGCATTGCGATATAGACATTACGGTACAGTTTTTCTGGTATAAATGTGTTTCGCATCGGAAACATATTTTACAACCTCTGACAATAAAGTTCGGTGAATCAAGTCAGAATTGTCAACACTGGCGAAACAAAACGTTACACATGCGTAGCGGCAGGTGTTGACCATCTGCTACCACCGTTGTTCAGTTGAGTGTCGTTTGTGTTCTGTGTAACCCTTGTTATACAAAATGCATGTTTAATGCGTTGGTTCTTAACTGAGAACAGGAAAATGAACGAACAAAAGATCAATTTAAAGTTTTGTTTCAAGCTTGGAAAGACACCGACAGAAACTTATTCGATGCTGGTGCGTATTTATGAAGATCAATCACTGTCCATGAAGTGAGTGTAGGAGAGGTTCGTTCGTTTTCGAGAAGGCCGGGAAACCCCGTAGCGAAAGACTGGCGACCTTCGTCAGTGATGAAAACATTGAGAATGTGAGTAAATTAATCACTAAAGGTCGTCGATTAACCATGCGTATGATAACTGGCTGACGAATGCTGCAAGGTACATTGAAATTCTGACCCGTTCCATGGAACGTCTACGCAGGGTACGACCCCAGTATGCACAAGGTTAAGGGTGTTTCGTTCATTACAATGCTCGCCCTCATACAGCCAATATCGTCAAACAGTTCCTGGCAAAAAAGGGGGGATGCAAATGGAACATCCGCCATTCTCGCCAGATCTTAATCCTCCAGACTTCTTCCTAATCCCACGACTCAAACTCGCTTTGAGAGGAAAGAGTTTTGACTATAGTTCTGACAACCAACGAAACGGGACGAGGCTTTTGAACTCCATCTCAAAAGAAGACTTATTGCAAAGTTTCCAGGACTTGTATAGAAGATCTCAGCGGTCCATAGTTATGAGAGATGACTATTTCGAAGGACAGTAAGGCAACTTTCGTTCATATTTCATCTTCATTAATGTTATATCATTATTCACCGAACTTTATTGTCAGAGGTTGTATACCAGAAAAATGTACCATTACGGATAAAAATGAATAGTATGATAAAATAAGTTGTTTTCTACAGGAGTACGAAACCACAATATGATATTAATGTTGGAGTAATTTTATATCTGGAAAAATATTCCGATTTTGGGTCCTGTTCTGTAACATTTTGCGAAGACAGCTCTAAAACATTAAGATCTTTTTCGATACAATCAATCTATCGTAGCGGGAGTCTGCCCCGAGATTTATTTCCCATGGGCTTCGTCAGAAAAATTTTCTTGCTGCAACGATCTTCATTCATTCTAGCCATATGACCAGCCCTTTTAAGTCTCTGTTATTTGACGAATTTTACAATATCAAGTTGCTTGTAAATTTTATAGAATTCTAAATTAGATCTCCATAATCCATTCACTTGGACCCCATCAAGAATGCAACGTAAGATCTTTCTCTCGAAAATTTCCAAAGCTTCCTTATCACGTCATAAAGTCAATCACAATAAAGTAAATGTCTCTGATGCAATTGAGAAAACAGCTCTTGTATATATATTTTTTTACTATTTGTATAATGAATTGTATTAGTAATCTACAGAATAATACTATAACATATTTAAACTTATTATTGTTATTATTATAACTATTTTACTTTAGCATTCATAATTAGTAGTTAGAAAAAGAGATTTCATTAACTATTCTTTCAAACTTCGAGTATAAACATTATAATTAAAACGGTATGTATTGTGTACAGCCATCTTAATAATAATGACATGCAGAGTGTCTTAATGGCATGCAAGTCTTAATGCCAACTCTCTAAAAACCAACTCTCTAAAAAGTCTAAGAAAACAATAGAATATACGCTTATTATTTCCCACTTTCTGTGTTACACAATAAAGATTTTTCACAAAAAAATATAAAAACATTTCCTAATTTTAACGGAAGCAGTATAATTCAAGTACTTGACAATTATAGAATTAGAAATTATTGATTGTTTGTTCATTTATTAGGAGCCACAAAGCAAATTTTTTATAATAAAAATAACTATGTTTTTCTTACTTTTCGAGATGAGCTATTTAATTATTATTTTATTATAAGACACATTTGTTTCTTTCCCAAAGTTTCCGTGTTGTACAAACTTTTATTAGAAGTAGCAAAGAACTACAGCAACAAAAAAAAAAGTTAGGTATCATAAATTAGAGATAATTTTAATATATTATTATAATTTGAAGAAATATAATTATTCAAGTTAAAAGTATAACATTTTAAATGTATTAAACACATGGAAAAATACAAAATATAAAAAATATATTCTTTTTAAGAAAAATATATACTATAAAATATACTGATATTTCACGAACAAAATTGATTTCAAATTCTAATACATTTTCAGCAGTCAAATTTGATATAAAATGCGATAAAATGGAAAATATCGAATGAAATATCTTGTACATTCAAAACCTATTATTTTGTACCATGTTGGATGAGGATCTCTTTAATTTCGAAAATTTTACTTTTAAAAACTTTAAGCATAGAATAGGGATTATTTAATTCTCAAATCGTTTTTGTGTGAAACCTTTCTCTAGGATATCTCGTTGTATGAGTTTTTCTCCGTATTGTTTTCGAACCTTTTTAAAGTAAAACCTTTTTAGAAATATATATTTATATACGAGGTTTTCCATGCTCTAAATTTCAATAATATTTCTTATGAATCAATAGTTAACAAATATTATGCTGAAATTAGAAACAAATTGCCATCTGAATTTATACGAGTATGAGAGTAAAATAATGCTTTCTGTATTAGAAGCAAATATAGAAGTTTCTAAATTAAATGTTAATCGAAAGTGTTTTTGAAAGATCATGGTGCATTTGAACTAAGGAAACATCTACTTATGCGTGTTAAGTAACATAAAAATGTTTAAAGAGTCAATTGAAGTATATACATTACACATATGTGATGAACTGCCAGCCCCTTTTTATGTCAGTTGGGGTAAACCTCCTGCCCAGTACTACTCAACTCACCTACCGCATGAGGAATTTGATTTCAACTTCCGCTGATTTACTCCAACCACGTACGGAACTCCCTCCCGATCGACGCTTGAAATAGGACTCTGCTCTAGTCATGGCTTGGGGAGTACAGAACGATTTGTTGAATCCTTGGAATAAACTATTATATAATAAATGGCTACATTCTTCATCATTCACATCAGTCACGAATACGTCGACTGAGAAGTATTCCATGTCATGTTATTTATATATGTGTGTGTGAAATAAAATAAAAGTTAATTTTATGTTTTTCAGAGAGAGAGGACACACTTTTATACAGCAAACAATTCATTCAACTGAATATTATTTTTATTGCCCACTCTGTAAAAAAAGCAAATAATAAGATATTGTCGCATTTTATTATACTTAATAATATAAAGGTGCAATTCTTTTGAGTGAAGTACTAATTCATTTTATATCCGCAATAATGCATTGCTCAAATTATGATCATTTCATGTAAAAACGTATTTTTTCCTTCGTTTGGAAGTAAATATATATTGCAAAAAATATTGCAGTTTTTTTTGTTTTGTTTTTTATGTTGTTTTTAACAACTTTTTGATTGTATCAAAATCAGTAATAATGACTAAATTATGAGTCCAGGGCCAGTTTTTCAAAATGTTGTTTACCAGCAGTTTTTTCTGTGATTTAAAATATAGCTATTTCTTACTTAATCGAATTCCAAGATTGAAGACTGCGTGTCTTGGCTCCAGCAACAATTTTTGTCCCATCTTCACGGAGATTTCTTTTTATTCAGGAGGTAAGTACCGTAAAATCCGGTGAAAACGCACACGTTTAACTCAGATAATAAGATCGAAATTTACGGGTGTGCGTTATACGCCGGGAAAATAAATGAGAGCTTTAAAAATAACAAATTGTGCACAGAAAAAAATTAGACTTCTACATATATTGAAATACTGTTTCTTAAAAATAAATGACATTCCTTATGAGCTTAAAGGGTTGTAGTTCTAGAAGCACACACTATATATATTTAAGCTAGAAATATAATAACTCGAATAAAGGACTTCAAAACATAAGAGCATTGCGCACGTACATTTCAGGTTTCTTTGTGAGCACAAATTATAGTTTAAAAAAACTAAAAAAATTTTTTATAGTTAATCGAACTAAGTTGTAACTTAATCTTTTAGTCGCCAAATCTGAAAATGAGATTTGAAATTAGTCACCAGATGGGGGATGGGATCTAAACATGGGAAATCGTTAATCCTGATTATCCTGATCAGAATAATGGAACAAAATTATTAAATTATTGTATTGTCATCGGCAGTAGCGCACACAGGAATTTTTCAAGGGAAAATACAGGATGGATTTTCCAGGGTCGAAAATCCACTATTCTCGTATCATGCTCCAATATGCAGCTCAACATTTTCTTTTGATTTTGTCGATTTTCGGGAACAAAAAACAGTAAAAAATTAATTATTGAATGAATAATTAGCATTAATTAACAAAAGTAATTATTAATAACAAATACTTAGTTAAATTTTACGTACTATATACACAGGATTATAATCAATGGAAAAAAAATCAAGGGCTTTGGGGAGGGTCCGGACTCGAGGACCCCCTACCCCCCTTGTATGCGGCAGGGGTCATCGGTCCTGGACAAGTGAACAAAGTTTCGAATTCATCTGACCTTATAAAGTGGGTAAAAATTGAGTTCAAAAATTCCGTCACATACAAGTGAAGCTTATAAGAGGGTGTGTGTGTGTTATACGGTGAATATACCTAAAAACTAAAATTTGCAGCTGGAAAATATAGGTGCGCATTATACGCCGGATTTTACAGTATTTATTATCCTTGCAAACAAGTCAGAAAAAAAATTGAGGAAATTCATTGTGTGCGTGAATATTTGAAATGTTTGATCCCATTATTATATTTAATACTGTATTTTTTAAAATAAAAGATAGCGCAAAAAAAAATTAACGTGAAAAATTCATTTAAATTTCTAAAAAATTGGGGCAAAATATTCTTTTTTACTGTCACAATTTTTTATTGCAAGTAAGCTTCAGACGTAAGAATAAGTTCTTTAAATAATATCAAATACTAGATTCTACTTTGTGTAATATCAGGCCAATGGTCAATATTTGTTTACTGAGCTTAAAATAGAAAATAAAAGCATAGGTGAATTACTCGCTAAGCTAAGCCCCCGAATCTCAAGGCTGTCAAACAAAGCAAATTCGTCTCGTAAATTCGCCAATTCGTTTTCGCCTTGATCAAATGACAAGGTTGACATTCAATCCAATATGTGTGACTCAAGTCCACATCTATACTACCAACTGAAACTCTTGAGTCACGTATATTTCCTTCCTGTTTCCTATCAGTTATGAGATTTTTTTTATTTTTTTAGTAGCTGGATGGACGATAACGGCGTTCAAGACTCCCAATCACGTGAAAAAAATTACATTCAGAACAAAGAGTATTGATTTATTTGTAAGCAAAATACACACAAAATTGATAAATACATTCAATTTTTTTAAAAAATCTAGCTCATCAGATTTTTAATTTCTAATTCTTCTTCTAAAACTTTCGAAAAATATCGGGCAACGGGTTATCATTTTATTTTTTATAAATATACAACAATGATAGAATTTCAACAAATTATCATCAACACAATTGAATGCGTATGTGAGTCTGTGTGGGTGCTTATTTGTGTGTGTAATATAAATGTATATGCGTACAATTCAAGATTTGTCGCACATATAATTCAATTCTTTTTTACGACCAGGACTCAGATAATAATAGCAATAGGGTATCCTTTATTTACTGATGTACGACATGAAAATTTTATATATGCTAGGCTTATTTTATCATTTTAATGTTAATACCAAATATCATATATTTCAGTTCAATTTATCTTTATAATTGGAATTCATTTAATTTTTTGAAATGTTTAAGACTGTTCGTAATAAAAATTTTGAATCATACATATTACACCCATCAGTTATCAGAAAACTGCAGATTTATCACAGAATTGCAACTATGTATAGATTTATGAAATTTTCCGAATGAGCAATTTTTATTTTAGGACATTTTACTATTTCGTTATACTTTGCAGATTTCTTGTTTCAGCTCTTGATATTAGAGTCTCTGATTGTTATAATTTTTTATGTTATTTTCATAATTTCACTGATATCATATTATTGGAACTACCGTAAATAAAATAGCATGCAGTAGAATGGCAATATAATGGGATGAGGTTACTTAACCCTTTCAAGACCATATGGTTGGTAAGAGTTAATATTAGTATGCAACTGTTTATTTCAAATTTTATAGAAGTACAGTGAAAAAAAAATCATACGAGAAATACATTTCATTGTGTAGTATTTTTTGGATTACAATGCCAATATAGAACGTATGTCGAACGCAATTACGTAAAGCGGAAAGTTTAGCAAAAAAAAAAAAAAAGAACTGTCAAATTAATTGGCGCCAATGATGAAACATTCGTGTTCTGTGTTCCAATTCTTGATACTTATTTCAGTTCATTGTGTGTGTATCGTGTAATAATATATTACTGTGTTCTTTCAATTTGTATCAATGTGTAGTTATATCAAACATTTGTTCAAATATACTTTATCATTGTACAAAACTATACTAACCAAATAACAAAAAACACGTGAGAAAACACAGCAATATATCATTACGCGACACAATAAACTGAAATAAGTATTAAGAATTGGAACACAGAACGCGAATGTTTTATCATAGGCGCCAATTAATTTGACAGTTCTTTTTTGGTTAAACTTTCCCGTTTTCGTAATTGCGTTCGACATACGTTCTATTTTTTTTTGACATTCTGGATAATAAAAAGTGCAGATAAGGCTATAATGAAATACGGTAATCCCCAATTTTAAAATAAGGGAGAATGAATCCCTTAGTCATGAAAGGGTTATGCAAATTACCAGAGGCGTAACGTACACCCCCGCAACTTCAGCATCGCGGATGGGGCAGAATTCTTTGGGGCCCAAAACCTGACTGATGCCAAGGACGTAAAATATGAAAGGCCAAATCTGACTTGCAGGGGTAAGAGGGGGGGGGGGCTAATGTTTTCCGTTATGTCACTGCAAAAAAAAAAAAAAAGGGTAAATGTATGTATGTGTGTGTGCATATAACCAAATTGTTCACCTTTGTTTTTAATGAAAAACCCGCGTGTCTTACGGCTCTATATGACACTCAAATTTTTTAATCAAACAGTTTTCGCATGATCAATGTCAAGATTTATATCATTAAAACCATTTGATTTCTGAAAGAAAAAAATTGTTAAACAAAAAAACTTTTCTACGTAATTTATCTTTGTGTGTTAGTGCAGCAAAATTTATAACCGAAATGAGGCTTATTCAAGGAATTATATTTGTATAATTAGGAAAGAGAAAGATAAATTCTCTCTCTCACGGTACATTACAGAAAGATAACATAATATTTACCGATATTTTCCCGAAAATATCGAAGAAACTCCGCCTTAGTATTTATTTCAAGACGTGCGATGGGGACAATAAACGGAAACTTCGCGTGGAGTATTTCCTGGAGTTGGTAAAAAGGAGGAATAACCTTTGGCCCGCTGCCAAGACGCAACCCGCGAAAAAAACAGACCTTGAGACGCCAAGCTGTGGAAACCATAAATGGCTCATCCGCTAGTTCCGTCAAAACGACAGACGATTTGCCGCTCCATGTAAATAAAAAAGTTCGATGATGAAAATTCGATTCGAAGAACAATTTTCTGTTGGTTTTTTCCATTTTTCTTGTAAAAATAATTACACGATAACAAAAATATGACGGATCTTTTGAAGTTAGCCTTATGAAAAGGCCGACTGAAAGAAATAGTAGCTCGATTTCATTTGTTGACCCAAAGAGCGATGAAAAGTTTCAACGTTCGGCCCTCTCTTCTGAAGAAGTGTGTTGAACATCAAAATTTAACATGAATGTAAACATTATGAAAAACTGACAAAGCGTGAAACAAAAAAATGATATTTATTTTTTTCATTTGCAGTTCAATTCAAAGTTTCTCTTTAATTTTAATACAGTAATACCTCGACTAAACGCTACCCCGTCTCAGAGAATCCGGAATTATGAGATTTACAAATCTCGTCAATTCGTCCTTTGTTTGAGGGGAAACAATGGTGAAATTGGTAATGGAATTGAAAAAGTTGTGGTCTTGCCAGGCAAATAAAGTAAGAAGAGGATAGCGAAATAAATATAATTTTTTAAATTCATATTGTGTTTGAACACATTTTTTATCATTTAGTTTCACGATACTTTGAAAAATTATTAAAAAAAACTACATGTAAAAATTGAAATGTTTTATTTTGATCCTCTTTCATTTTATAAAAATTTACATTTCTATAGATGTGTATTTTTTCCCTTTGAAATAAATATTCTTTCCAGAAAATTTCTACTGAAGTTGCTGCAGTCTTGCCTAGCAGAAAAAGTTAATAACCATTGATTTAGACAGAGATTGACAACATGAATATTTTCTTTCGATACGAAAGCTCGGAAAGGGCGGATAATGATTCGTTTGATATTATTTCGTACTCTGAAATAATATTTTATCTTTACTTGATTATTATATCGTTATTACATCTTCAGAAAGTTCATTGGCCAACCCAGTTTTCGAATGCGCGACGAGATGCAGCTGTGATGTCATTTCTTCTTTCTTTCTCTGAAATCAATCTCGTGTTTTCTTTGTTTTTCATTCTATTCACTTTATCAAAAAGAATTCTGGAAATGTTCCATCTGCATACATCCAGCGCAAACAGCATGTGAACGGTAGAAAATAGCTCAGAGCATTGATATGACTTGTTGGAAGAGAGTTGGAGGCAGTGTGAAATAATAAAATGAGAACCCGGAAAAGAGAAAATGGGCGTTCATTCAAATACATCCTGGAAAATAGTTATATAAACATATTTTAAGTGCATCAGTTTTTAAAACAGACGAAGAAATGAGTCTGGAACAGGCGTCGGCAATCTATGGCACGCGGCACAATTATCAGTGACGCACTACAGCAGCCGTTCTTAAATTGTGGTCTGTAGACCCCTGGGACTCTGCAGCTCTTTTCTAGGGGGTACGCGAAGAATACCCATCGAATGTTAAGATTTCCCGCTCTTACAGACTGAAAGACCTCGTAGAAAAATTGAAAGATGTGTCATCATAGATAGATCACTAAATTGTCCCTAACAAAAATATTTATTTGAATATGTATTTCGATTACGAATATTAATTCAGTTTTTTTTTATTGTTTGTAAATACATAGCCAGTAATAAAACGTAATATTTTTTTTTAAAAAAAATGCATAATAGAAACACGTGTGCAAAAATAAAGAACTGAATTCACATATCGCGCCAATACCATTATGATTGCATCTATCTTGATTTCCTAACCGAATGGCGCATGTATATTCTATATTTATTTGTGTCCACATTATTCATTAATTAGAATTGGTATTTTGTAAACTTTTTTAATTTTTTACACATATATAAATAGAGTTTTTTAGTTTTCTTAAAAGAAAAAAAAGTGTTAAAAAAAGTCTATAAATAGCTGTCTGGACTGTTGAAGAACTTTTAAATCCCTCAGCCTTGTTTTGGGAGTTAGGGAGGGGTCCAAAAAAAATTTTTTGAGGGGGGTCCGCTATGTCAGGTTGATACATAAAGGGGTGCTGCGGCGATCGAAAGTTTAAGAACCGCTGCTCTACATCACTCTGCAAGTTTATCAATATTTTGAGCAAATAGAAGATGATTTTGAAATAGAGCTTGATAAACAAATATCAACAGAATTATTTTTTTTCTAATGGGGCTCCTCATTGGTATTTGAACCTTTGCAGGCCTAGTACATTCCCAAGGAGTTGGTATCTCTTTTCAGAGCGGCACCAATTACAGCATAGGCATGTGATGTATGATGAAGTGAAAATGTGCTCCACAACATTAATTAATTCAAGCAAGACGTTAATCCATAAATAACCTCTCTATATGAAGTATTATTATTTTTTAATGGTCTGACTTTGGTGTTTTATCATTGCAGACCTAGTACATATATTCCCCGGAAGCTGGTATCTCTTTTTAGTGCGGCACCCTATTAATTACAGCAAGTAATTTTGATGCCCAGTTTCCTCCCCAGAGGGAAGCACCTAAGCTCTTGACGATGCGAACCTGTACTAGGATTTAATTTTGCCGACAGCATACAAGCCATACAGACACTCTAGGGATCTTTAACATGCCATATAATCGCTGTCGATTTTCTGCATCATAAAAACCCACCGATTTGGGCTGGGGTCGAACCCGCAACCTTGGGTGCAGAAGGCCAGTGACGAACTAACCATGCTACCCAGCGGGCCCTAACAGAATTATGAAAAGCAAACTTTTTGGACTTACGAAACAATCTAGGAATAAACTTTAACGATAAATCGAAAACTACTTTAAATTTCGGAATGTCATTTCCGGAGAGATTTAATTGCTTGAAAAAAAATTGCATGTTTTCCGCTTTTGATTTTAGAAATATTATACGTGGACGAATTTTTTCTTACATGGAAACTGTTTTGAGTCCGCAAAAAGTTATTTAACAACTAAACGCTTAGAATCATGTGCCAAATTGAAAGTCACAAATTATATCTCTGACATTGCTGTATAAAGTAGAGCTATGCAGGACAAGGTTAGCATAAAAAATTATTTATTTAACTATATTGATGGAACATCTTGTGACGGATCTATACGCGGCTCTACTAACTTTTTAAGGAAAATTTTAATTCCTTAACTTTGCATGCATTGCCATGATAATAGAATTGTTTCAAATATTCCATACTGCCTGAACAGAATTGGTAAATTGGTTTGGTACATCACAACTACAAGGTTGCCGACCTCTGGTCTAGAATAACTAAACATCTGATTCAACTTTAGCATAATTCTAAAAATGAGACGTAATGTATTCTGGAGATGTATGACATGATGTTGGATGCTTCAATAGAACGAATATGATATGAAGTTAAACTTGATAATTCAGATTATATATTTAAAAGAATTTGCACGAAAAACAGGGACAATAATAAAAAGTGTACAGTGGACTGAATATTAAATTTTTTGAAAAAAGCCCTTTCTCTGTAACTTTAATCAATTTTTAATCAAACTCAGTTTCAAATAAAGAAATTAAATCCAGTGACTGCATTTCCAGTCTAATAATCATATATTTCCAAAACGTTAAAAAAAAAAAAAAAAAAAATCTTTTTTCATACAATTTATCCATAAATCTTTTATGGCAATTCGTGCCACAGATTGTTGGTAATCCCTACGAAAGCAAATTTTAAGCACGTCTATTCATACTGTGACGGTTCTATCCGAGCTCCTTCTTCTAATAGTCCTTTTGGGGAATTTCTGGTCTTTAAAACTTATTTTATTATAAAACTCCCTTCGAAGAAGAAGACGTGATTATGTTAATTAAGACTACTATATATAGTCTAGGTTTTCGGGTTAGAGAGAGGGATTAGGTAGACTACTCTATCGGAGCAAAGATTAATAAAATTGAATGTGAATCGCGGATATTTAATATTTGATAATTGAATTACTTAAAGTGACGAATTGTCACTGGGATTAAATCCAGATGAAATAGCTAAAAAGTCAAAGTTACCGCCTTGAGTAAGTGTGGTTAGTATTCAAGTTTTCTCTTATTCGCTTACCTCGTTTATTGTCTGCATAGTGATTAATTGGGTGCATCTCTTAGACTGGATCAATTGAATTTGTGTGGTTTTTTATATTATGAATAAATTAGATTGTTTTGTTGAACTATGGCTAGTGTTCTTTCCAATTCTCCTACACCTTTAGTCGTTCAGGAGAGAACATTATAATACGATAGGGAAATTAAAACAGTTACAGGAGAAGAGAGTTATTAACTCTATTTTGTTTTGGACAGTGGCAACTGTAATTCGTGTAGCGATTTATTAATATTCATTCGATAGCTGTATGTAACGTTATCATCTGATTTTATATTGTTGTTCTAGTAGTTGTTCTACATATAAAGTAGAATTTGTTGTTAATCACATGATGGAAGAAAATTTTGTAATGTCTACTTAGAATCGAACAACATGGATATTGGCCTAATGAAATATATCACACCTTTCGTAATATTATTATTTCTGTCTTCGTATTAGTTTTTACTGGAATGTATCAAATCAACAAATTAACGATCAAATAACTATTGATTAAGAATTGACTGGTTTTCTATTATATCGATTCGGTGAAAGTTGATAAGGCTCTATTCTAAAAAAGAATGTAAAATTAGCATTGATCTGAAACACAAGATTATTTTTTAATTAATATACTGTTAGGGTTCATGTATGCCACTAGATGGCGCTATTTAAATTATAAGGTGTGTACGTTTGTTTACCCGCCAGAACGTAAGAATAAAGAATTAGTAGCGGCTGAAAGGGCCATTCGCTCAATGTTAGCGATATTTTATATATATTTTATTTCAAATAAAACAATTTGAAAAAGATAAAAAAAATCAACATTTTCAGATATGAACGAATGCTGAAACATCTAAATGTGGTCAATTAGTAATTTCAAGGTTAAAAGTTAAATGATTTTTATTAAGTAGCCGCTTCCGTATCTTCTGATTTGTGTGGATAATTCCAATCATTCAATTACTTAGCAATGAATGTTTAGTCAAAAATAAATATGAAATCACGGAAATTTATACTGCTAGATTAAAACAATATTTTGTTTGTCAAAGAGAATATAACATTTAGGACGCACTTGAAATGAATCTGAACCTACAGGAAGCGCATACGCCGTTTTGAACTATGATTAGACGACGGAAATGATATTTGGATTCGCATCTCCCTTCCCACACTTCCACGTAAGGATATCAGTATCTGTAACAAGTGTGGTATTCTCTACTCCACAGTTTGTGATAATTCTGCTTAGAGTTCGCAGTCCACCAATTACTAATAAAGTCATTTCGCGTAAATATGATATCACTAGCCTTTACGAGCCCGCTCTTCACTGGGTATTTCATAATGTTATATGAATATATGCGGTTTGTATATGTATAAATTATTGATATCTTAGCATTAAGAATTCGATTGTATTGAAAAAAATATTCTTCTAATTCATGATTTAAAAAGGACAGAACTTCCAAGTAATAATTTCTTAAATTGAAGTAGAATTATCTTTTACTCTCTCGTAACCCCCTCTCAAGTGGATTTCCACAAAACCTATGTTTAGGGGATCTCTACTCAATAGAATAAACACGCTTAACAAATTTCAAGTCTAAATCTAATAGATCCAAAAAATGGATTTTTTTTTATCAATAAGCTCCAGTAACCACCTTTGAGAGTTAATTCCTGAAAGACCCGTTCAAATCAACAACAGAGAGATGCATACAAAATTTCATAACTGTAACTCTAGTAGTTCGAAAATGAGTTTTTTTTTTATCAATATATGCCGCAAAAGATTCCCTTTTCTCCATAGGAGTCGATTTCTGTAAAATCCTTTCTTAGCGAATTTCCAGTCAACAAAAGTAAAATGCATATCAAATTTCATTACGGTAAGTAGTAGTTCGATAGCGAAATTTCTTTTAAAATAAGTCCCAATAGGAATCAATTTCCGTAGAATCCGTTGTAGCGAACATTATTACGAAAGTCCAGTTACGTCAGAGATCCCCTCAGGGGGCTCACCTTCTATAGGTGAGTACAGGTGTCACAATCCCGAGTGCCTAGTGATCTTTTTTTTCCAAGGTTTACTGTCTTTGGTAAACACGGCTTCACGAACCCTAGTGATCCTTCTCTAATTTCGACCCTCTTTCTTGTCATTCAATTCATTCTTTCTTTCTCTCTTCTCGTCTAGACCACAGATATTAAAACAAATGTTTGGCGCGGTATAGCCGAAATCGGCTCTTGCGCCAATAAACCCCAAAATCACTCACTCACTCACTTTCGTCAGAGATAAAACCAGTTGATGATGTCTGAGACGATATAGTGACTGCCTTAAATTATAGGGGGATAGGGTTTTCCTGAAATCCATGTCCCCTACATTACCAGATACACTCCTCTAAGGATATGCGCAGAGACCGGTTGGAGGGTCCCTGCTGAAAGCGAGAGAAAAGAGAACGAGGTATAGAGTGTAAGATGATGGTTTTAGCACGTTTTATGTAGAGTTGTAAATATATTTCTAGCCTGACTGTGTGTTTTCGTGTCCAATACACCACACCGTTCTTAGCGGGTCTATATATAAAAAAACATGCCTACAAAGTTTCAAGTCTGTACGTCTAAAAGTTCAAAAACTTTAATATTTATCTCTAAAGTCCTTTAAGCCCTCGCTACGATTCTCGATGTCGTTTCTCAAAACACTTTTTGTAGCGGATATCTACTGCATGAAAGGAACGGACCTACCAAATTTCTAACATGTAGGACTAATAGTTCAAAAACGGGAATATTTATATATAATGCCCCTTAAGCTCTCGCGACACACCTTGGGGTTCAATTTCTGTAAAATTCATTGTGTAGCGAATCTTAACTTTATAAAAAGAACAGGCCCACCAAATTTCAAGTTTGTAGGTTCAATAGTTCAAAAACACCCCTTAAGCCCCACAACGCCCCTTAGGGGTCAATTTTACTAACTCAGAAACCTTCGCGGGCAACCACTGCCCAAAGTTTCATCGCAATCGGATGAACATCGCTATCGGAAGGCATAAGAGACATATAGACACACACAAACATTCATTTTTATTTATATAGATAAGATGAAATGGAGTTTTCGAATGGAATTTTTTTTATCTGTGTTATTGATACGCATGGGAATGGGACACTACACAATCAAAAATTAAATGTTTCTTTAAATTCTTTCTGAATTGAAGAAATGCTGTCACAACACACATTATAAGCAGCCTTATACTGGAAATATACTTTTACTTTATACTATTCATTAACATTAAGCTATCTCATCAAATAGGTTAAGCTTTGATAACATTACTGTTAACAAACAACAGTATTGTGGCAGAAGAGAACACACAAATCACGTTGCCAAATCTAAAATTTAATTTTACGCAAATACTTTTTTTTTGCAATTATTCATTTTAAAAAGAGTTTTAATTCAGCTACAAAGACAAACGAATAAGTATAGTGATAATGGAAATATGTAACTGCCTCCAAAATTCCACGTGATGAATAAATTATTGGAAGCAAAGTTAAGCCAAGGCATCATGTGATGAAAAATCGCTCCAGTAATGAATTTAAGAAAAATTAATAGAAATTTTGAAAAAAATATCCTTTAAGGGAGCTTAATCACCCAAAGTTTGAATGAAGGGCTTTTTCATAAAAAGGAAAGGCTTGATTCCCCAATTTCAAGAGTTCGAGCACTTTTATCGTTATTTAGAATAAACAAAGCAAATTATATAAAACAACTTGCATTACTTCAAATCACAATAATATGTAAGAACAGAGCATTACATAAAATATTCATATATACATACATAAATGAGTAGCAGTCTTAAAATGAAAAAGGAATTACAACATGGGCTTAAGTTAAAAAGGTACCCAGAACAGATAAAATAAGCTCAGCTTTGATGAAACTCTAGCATAAACAGTTCCAAGCACAGAGAATTTATATTTGTGTATGTGTGCGTGCATATGTGCTTTTTCCAGTTTACTATACATAAGAAAATCTTAAACTGAAAAACATTCTTAAGGTTAAACAGTTTAAAATTTTTAAAACATTATTTAAAAAGTAAATATTTGCCTAGCCGTTGTATAGATACCTTCTCAAAGAAAAAAAAAATCTGACTACACTACTGGCTTTGAAAAAACATGTAATTTCTTTGGAGGCAATTAAGGATAGTAAAAATACTAATAGTTTACAATTAAAATTATTTATGAAGAAATTTTCGCTGCCTTATGCAACTTTCGGAAATTGAATAAGCCAGCGATACGAAGGAAATTAAATATTTTGAGTAATAACAACCATCACAATTTGGTTTTTCAGTTTTAATTATTAAATTTATGGCCACCTAGCATGATAAAATTCATTTCGAATATTCGAAGTTTTCGTTTATTCGTTAATGCTATATATTTTCTTGTTTTACTATAAAATTTATTAACATGTGACATTTTTTTGTAGATATTTAAAATTATATAAAATGTAAAATTTTACTTATTTATTAGTAATAAAATACTTAAATAGCAAAATGTAATTTTATGCTAAATGATAAATTTTAAACATTTTATTCGAAGTTTAAAAAAAAGGTGCACAAATTTACTTAACTCAATTGCGCAAGAAGAAAATTTGAACGTGTGAATTATGTTCTCCTTAACCCGCGATCACTCGCGCGGGGTGTTCTCTACACCCAGACTATATTATAAAGTTAATGTATTTTAAAATGAAAATTTTGTAGGTTAGTTTAAATTAATGCTAGTCTCATTTTTATGCAATAAATTTAATAATTTTTTTTGTATAATACAAAAAACAACTTGTACTTTATAAAAATGTATCATAATTGACTAAAAAATTTTTTTCATATTTAAATACACGTATTAAAAGTTTGGGGTGTTCTCTACACCCCGCGAGTAACGAGGGTAGCAAAAACAGGCACGAGTGACCGCGGGTTAATGAAAACTTAAATACACATTTGCTTTTCCTTAAATAAAATATATCATTTTTGAAAAATAGAGCACCGATAAATGAACTAGGAATCTCTCGCTAAGTACTTTCTAAACTCGTATATGCTTGGTGAAAGCCTTCCAAAGAATAACACAGTTATACAAAAAGAAAATTTCTTTTATTATTATGATATTTCTCCTTGTTATCGACATTCAGTAAACGTAAAGACATACTGAAGACGTTGCATAATTATATATGCATGAATTATCTCAAATCCGAATGGGTCGAATGATTTTTTAGAAGATATTCCATCTACAAGAGCAATATATGTGAGCTTTTACTAAACGTAAGAATACATTTCTTAACATGGAAGAAAGCCTTCAAAAGAGATTTTCGTCAGGACCTTTTGTTTTAATATTGGGTGATGAAGGTCTTAATGGGAGATTTAGATGCTGACCAGGAAGGAGAATATAGAAGTCTTGCTTCATCAACTCTCATGGCCAGAAGAGGATTCTGAAGCGGGACCAAGGACAAACAATTAAGTGCATTGTTTTTTCAGGCGATGTTAATGAAAATTTCAGTATTAAGTTTCTTTTTTTTTAAGATGGTCTGTGTAGAGATATAAAAAGAATAAAAGGTTATTCTTATTTTATATATGAGATATTTCTAAGAATTATTAGCATGTCGCTCCCGTTATAAAAAAAAAAAGTTGTAAGCATATGTCAATCAGAAAGAATGTATTTACGCGAAGTACATTTAAAATTTACTTATTTTAAGTGGTGGGTTTTGAGTGTACTTAAGAAATTCTTAACAAGAGACTTCGAAATGCACACTGGATACAACTCCCGTAACTCACCAATCATTGAAAGAGTTTTACTGCTCCACATCAGAAAATGAAAAATATTAATATAGAATGTATACCGATCACAATTTGTTAAGTCATAAAATAATAATCGATTAATAATTGATTGGGCGAATTTTTATTGTCGGGTCATACATAACGGCAAATTCAAGACAAAAATTCCTAAGGGTAAAAAATTAAATTTTTATAAGATGGAAACATTTAATATTTATTTTTAATCTGATAATGTGTATGTTTGAAAGATAATGTGATCAATTAAAGAGTTCCTTATGATTAAAGATTATAACTGATTGATTGATTGCTAATTACCATCGCATTTTAAGGTAAAATGAGGACATGTGGTGATGGACTTCGCAATTTCGAACTATGATCAATTGACATGAACGACACAACTGGCTTCCCCCTTTTATCCAAACTACCACACTGCACCAACGGGCAGTTGCTTTGAGCTTCGATAGATTTAATAAACATCTCAACTTCTCTACACGGTGAGTTAAGAACTTGTAAAGCTAAATATTCAATAATAAACTAAATTAGAACGATTGATTTGAAAAAATTACAAATTATCTGCTAAAAATAAATAATTTTAAAATGAGTTTTGCTTAAAATCTGTGAATAATTCTTCAAATAAATATTAAAATATATCAGTTATCATTTTTGAATAAAATAAAAATATTACATATATAATGCCATACTTTGTCCAGTATTTATTTTATTTGAAAAAATAAAGATGTTCTTTTTTATAATTCCTTTTTATCATTCTAATGTTTAGAAAAATGTGGGTTAATTATCGAGATAAAAGATCATTAGATAAAAAATAATTATATGCAAATTCAAAACAAAGAAAATGTAAAGAAAATTCCGTAAATCACCTACTCCTGTAAGATAATTACAAAAAGAACTGTCGGTTGGAACATTATGCGTAATCTTTGAGCATACTCAAATAATGATGCCTCAACTCTTTGTTTCAATTTGGGCTTTGTTTCCTTTTTTGATTTACTGCTGTCTCTGAATTTTATTATAATGCTCATTATGTTTGAAGTTCTTAAAAAGACACGTAAAAGGATTAAGGTGTGGTTTTCAATTCTAGGGAAAGAGGTGGCCAGCGAGTCCTTTCGCAATCGCCTGCCTACGACAGCCCCATTCAGAGTAACCAAACGATAAGGAGTGGGCAGTCCTGATAAAACCCTTTTAGGTATTATGGTCCGCTGTATGCTCAAACTTTTACATAATGTTAGTACAGGCACATGCAGAGTTACTTGCTTGGCTTCGTTTCAATTTTCGTGAAGAGAATCAGTTATTATCGAGAAATTACGTATTCTTTCTTGAATATATTCCTTCATGATCAATAACATTGTTTCATTACTTATTATAAAAGATTGCAAAGAAAATAGCACTCTGGTTTTAACTAAAATTTAATAAGTAGAATTTATTACATTGATCAAGAATATGTCAGAGGATAGTTTTAAAAACAAAAAAAACGTGTTATATTTTTAATAAATTTTCTAATGGAGGATAATAAATTTTATGACGAGAATAAGAACTTAACTGCAACACGTACCTAAACTTTTTTTTTTACCTAATAGACTCGTTTCTAGAAACGTTACACCCTTTTGAGATATTCTGTAAAAATATTACAAATGTACTTCAGCTTGGATGAGGAGAAAAAATTATTACCTTTACTTCCATTGTTAAATAATTAGATCTTATCTTGAATTTGCTTTGATTATAAATTTTTGTAATGAAGTATACAGGTTTATTCATAACTCCCTCCAAGGTTTTGGAACGCTTTAGTAAAAAACTAAAGAGAATGCAGCAAAAAAAAGAACATTTGAAACCCCACAGAAACCATTCAAGTTTTATTTTTACATACTTTACTATGGCTCTATCTGTGAAGCCTTGGTTACATAGCATATATCAATGCGATAATCCAGTCCCTGCCACACTCTGCTCAACGTGATACTATCAACGTTTGTAACAGCAAGTGTTATCCTTTTCTTGTTATCCTTATTATCCGCAAACTTGATCTTTTATGCAGTGGCATAACTGAGAGCGTCTGGGTCCCTCTGCAAAGTTAGGTTTTGCCCCACCCCCTTCTCCAAGTTGGATTTTACAAAGGGTAGGTTCTTGGTGACAGTCAGGATTTGGGCTCCCTAGGAACCTGGGCCCCCCGCGATGCGGGGTTCCGAGGGTGTATGTTACGCCACGTCTTTCGTAAAATCTAAGTTTGTAACGGATCTGTACCCGACCTTCACACTTATCCTCTTGGGGAAACTTTGGGCCAGCATTCGCGTTAATTCACAGCCATCCCTCTCAAGAAAAAAACCCTGATATGGAGATTAGTTTGACTATATAAAGTCAGGGTTTTGTAATTGTAAGATAGAAGGAGTGGAGAAACTGCTGTAGCCTTACGAAAGTGAGATTTAAATTGATTTTCACAATTTGAGTTGAGAACGGAGTTTGCCACTATACTAAATTAGTGGATTGGGAATTTATAGTCTAAAGATAGATTATGTTAAATTATACTGATTACTTGCGCTTATTCACTTAGAGTTGATTGCTTTCTTTATATCACTCCTAGGGCATCCTCTTGTGGTTTAACTTGTGGTTGATTAGTGTGCTTGAATAATAATAAAATAATAATTATTATGGAGGTTTCTGGGTATGCTTTGTTTTCTCCCCCACCCTTAGGTAGGCAGGACGGTGAAGGAGCGACTTCAATGGGAAGTTTTGTACCTTCTTTGCCGCGAGGTGTAGCAGAACTGCTTGGAAGGATAACACAATAACGTTGCTAGTAGAATGTTGAGCAGAGTGTGGCCTGAACTGAACTATTTCGTTGATGCGTAACGAGTAACAAAGGTTTTCCGCATAAAATGCCTGTAAAGTATGTAAATGAAACTTGAATTGTTTCTGTGTGGGTTTAAATGCTCTTATTTTTGCTATATTCGTTTTAGTTTTTTTTTACTAAAGCGTACAGAAACCTTGGAGAAAATTATAAATAACCCTGTAGCGGTATCATCTAAAAAGCCAGTAACAACCTCCGCACCAAGGTGATAATTTTTGTGTAGTGGTTAAGTTACTCGGTTTCGGATCCAAAGGATGTAGTCCGGATAAGCGCCCCACTTCAATGGTGACCCTAGCTGAACTCAGAAAAAGGCAACCTTCTGAACTGTCGTGGCGCCTTCTATCCACCGCAAGTGCAACCAAAAAACCGTCGCATAGTGACGCAATCTTCAAGCCCTCACATAGTGACGCAACCCTCAAGCCGTCACGCACGAATAACGCAACCAGCAACTGCGTCACAACTAGTGACGCAGCAGCTAACACACCCGATATAACAACTACATCGTTCGTTCGCCTAACCACCAACTCACTGGTAGGGGAGAGTGTAGCGATACTATCTATATAAGCCAGTAACTACCTCCGCACCATGATAATCATTTTGGTGTAGTGGTTAAGTTACTCTGTTTCGGACTTGAAGATCGCGGGTTCTGACCTCTGGATAAGTGCACCACCTCAACCCTAGTAAGTTTACGACTTGGCTATCACTCTAGTAATGCACTGAAATTTAATGTTAAAGTGTTAAGTCGCAACTATAAAACCTATCTACTCTAATAAGTTTTTAAAAGGAAAAATATTATTTGAAAATTTTTACGCATTAATCATTGCTGTTTTTTATATTAGCTTTAACTACATATTATGTAATGTGCTAAAAAGCACATATTTCTGTACATAATATTTTTTTACGGTACACATATACACTGTTTCCCAATACTTATACCAATACTGTTACCAAAACTTATTTGTTCTTTGTATTTTTTATTTTTATACACACACTCATTTTACTTCATAACATAAAAAGCAACATATCAAGAAAGAATTATCCTAATTGGACGGAAATGCGAATGCACTTATTTCGCAATGGAATAAGCAGGTTAACTTCTGGCATCCTAGATGGCGAATAAAACAGAGGATGTTTCAATGATGCAGCATAACTTTCATGCGCGAATGGGATCTCATCAACCCAATACTTCGGCGGCCGAAGTAGCCTAGTGGTAAAAGTAACGGACTCGAGCCTAGTACCGCTGTCGAGTAGTAAAAGTCGAGCCTAGTACCGCTGAAGTCCTGCCGTGTAAGGGAGCGATGCACGTTGAATCTATCGAGAGTTCAAACGTCCTCCCGTTGGTGTGGTGTGGTAATTAGGAGAGGGGTGCTTTCGTGCCAGTCACTTCTCTGGCTGGCACGATCTCCAGATCTCTACCCAAGAGCACGCTTACGGGCAAATGTTTCAGACCATCCATGGATCGCTCCGAAAGAACTCGCAAATTGGAACGTGTATGGACCTCCACAAATACTACGGATCAATGTACAGAACTGGATAACAGCTTGCATCAGGGTCATAACCAATTATAAATATATTGTCTATTTACACGTAAATATCAGAGAAAAGAAACTTCATAAAAAGTAAGAACAAAAAGGCAATGCAAAACAATGCCAACAAATTGAAGTGTTATGCCACCAATTTACCTTCACATAATTCTCATTTTCAAAGATCGCTAGCTAGACCCGTAAAAGTAGCTGAAAAGTAGCTTACCCCAGATGGAATATCACTTAAAGTACAGTCGACTCTTCATAATTCAAACCTTCGATAATACAAACCTCTCGAGAATTCCAAGTATATGCTCAGTCCCTAGAAAAACTCTTGATATTTCGAACTAAAACAATACGTTTGGGTACACTCAATATTTCGAAGTAAAATCTGTGGCTGGCCAGGCTACAACACGCAGTAATTCGAAGGTATCTTATAAAACTCTCGTCAATTCGAACACTCACTATCATGTACAGTCCTGTAGCAAACAGGTTGGAGCTTATAAGTTTTGCGTAGTATTGTCTCTGCGTGTCTCCCCTAAAACGTAGCCCCTTTGATGACCCTCTGTCTGCTACCCCTTCTTTGTGTTTCCAGTTCCTCGGGCAAAAGACATTTATATTGCTTTCCTTCTTCAAGTGGACAACTGACAGACCAACCGTGCCTCTTGTCAGCCGTCCATATCTTTTGTTTAAAACGTAGCCTTGCTACACATGTGTTCAGAAAGGATGGTCCGCTATTGTGAAGAAGAGATGCGTAGGATTATGTATGCATGTATATATATATATATATATATTGAATGTATTTTTTTCCCTAAAGGACTTTTAACTTCTGTATAATATTTAAACGGTATAGTATGTACTTTTTAAAAAAATTCTTTAAAATATTTTTATTCGTATGTACAATTGTTGTTTTATTAGATAGTTTCAAATTTAAATGTGTTGAAAAAAATTTCTCTTCGTGTATTTTGGAAGTTTTTTCCTACCTTTTTGACAATTCGAACTCTTAATAATTCGAAGTGTTTTATTCGTTCCTCCAACTTCGAATTATCGAGAGTCGACTGTAGTTGCTAACTTTTTTTTTTAAAAAAAGTATAATCTACATTTATATAATACGTCCTGTTACTCATCATTTTTATATTAAATTTTTATCAAAATAAAGTTCTAGTTTTTCTGTGCAGATCATCAAACATTTTTCATGAACCACCGGTTGACGACCACTACCATAGTGTGTATCTGCCTTCTTTTTCACGTTTTCTGTAATAATTATACAAACACAAAATTATAAAGGGAGACTTTGACAAATATTGATTTCATCATGCTGAGACAGAGTCCATGCGAAAACGTAGATAAAGAATCACTGATCTAGATGAAATCACGTACAAAAAAGCGTTATAGTATACGAAATTTTAAGCTGTGAAGCAAAGCATCAGATAGTTTGTCTAAAAATTAAGAAAACATTGCACTTAGATTGAAGTAATTTTTCACATAGCAAAAACCCAAACAAACTCTTTATCAAAGCCTTCTAGAATAGTGAGCCGTAGTCTTCCTACGTTATTCTCCATTTGCAACAATTTTGAATTTCTGTTTATTATTTTTATTTTGAGCCTCACATTTTCCAAGAGCAGCGGAAAGTGCGGCGCGGTGAGCCAAAGTCCAACTTATCTGAAGACTCGGGAGAACGAAGCTATTTTAGTGATCCATGACGGCACAGAACATGTTTGCGTCATTTGTTAGATAACATGCATTCTCGTGTTCTTGAACTTAAAAGCAACTCGTCTTTCGCATAAAACATGTCATTCGTTGATGTTACCTTTCCGATTACACAATCAATTACATACACCGCTATCTAACATTTAGACTACGCTTCTAAGAGTCCAAAACAGAGTGATAGAGACGAGAAGAGTGTCGTTATAAAACAGCTAAGCAATGTTTATTTACTAAATGTGAAACAAAACATTTACTGAATGTTATCAGAACTTGGAATATATGATTTCTACATATAGCTTAAAAATGCTTCCTGTTCATTCGCAATAAGGCGACGGAAGGAGAATTTCCAAGGAAACAAATCTTTCCCGTTTATTTTTTTAATTCCTTCTTTCTTAATTTAATGAACAAACTCACTTTATTCTGTGTGTAATTATATTTTCTCATAACCCCAAACATTAAATGGTTACACAAAATCACCTGAAGTTTTCAAGAAATAATACAACATTCAATTTCAGTAAGAAATTTCATTAG